>OVBA01000141.1:0-94754 GCA_900406435.1 Lepidium aucheri | reverse complement strand
CCAACAGACAAAAGAAAAGCTTCAAGAACAACAATGGAGTTCTTCGGAAAAAAAATAGATCATGGGACCTTTAGACAGTTAAAAACACTAGCTTAGGATGAACTTGACTCTTATACCATGAAAGATTTCAAAGAAAAGAGATTGTTGCAGAAGAAGGAAAGATTGAAGAAAGTTTGAGAGAGTTTTGGGAGAGACAGAGTTGGAACCGAGAGAGATTATGAAGAGAGAGATTTTATTGTCTCTTGCTATGATCTGATTTACATGAGTACATATATATACACGTTACCCTCTTAGAGTTTACACACAATAAAAAATGAATAAATATTATTGGCACAACAAAATTCACGTGACTCTTCTTTTTTTTGTCAACGGCAATATCAATATGGGCCACAAAGGCCGGCCCATTAGCCAAATTCCTACATAAATCTTGTAGGCGGTGGGACTCGATCCTTGGTTGTGCATGTGTGCCTGCCTTTAGTAGACTTACCACCAGCCACTGGACTAAAGACCATTCGCCACGTGACTCTTCTATAAAAGGAAAGATTTGGTCTTCATTGATCTCAAGGTTGAGAATGACTGCACATAACAGTTGTATCTCCTTCTTCCTAAGTCTACACGTGACTTTGACTTGCTTCCAACAGTTGGATAAGGCTGAGAAGATATTGTGTTTGGCTACACATATTATTTTGAATAAATCCATGTGTTTGGTTACACACAACCTTATTCCACCATTGGTTACGTGTAAGTCTTGCTTGCAGCTCAAGTAGAGCTTCCTTGACTCACACTTAACCTATTTATCTCAATATATTGTTTATCCTTTGTTTTGTCATCTAAAAAGTGCACCCCTTTTGGTTCATATCTTCTTATCAGGTAAAGCATATTCCATGTAAGTCTTGGTAACCCTGCATTTTACTCGTACCAAGTTTATCCCTAGTACGTCCTTATTTCCTTGTACCAGGTAAGTTGATGTACCAAGTAAGTTCATATTTTATTTTTCTTGGTGTAAATTTCAAATTTTTCTCTCATATTGGTTATAATTTGTTCAGGTTAGTGGCCTAAGTTACATATACTATTACCTCGTAAGACATCGCAATTACTTGTTAACTGCTATTTCCCACAAGCCAAGGTTGCCTATTTGTTACCTGTTAACTGCTGTTTTACTAGAGTTATGCTGTACGTTCTCCTATGTTCCATTCTAATCAGTTTATCTCTCTGATGAGTGGACTACCCCATTGTCTCCATTTTTTCAGATATGGAGTTATTCACTCGTTCCTCACCCCTTTGTTTTTGTCCTGTGTAGGTTGCTTCCTTTGTTGGTAAATATGACTTAGCAAATGATAAATGTAGTGACGGACAACACATGAGTTAGCGGGATAATAAATAATATTTTATCTGAACTCCGACACAATCATAACATGAAACGCGAAGTACCAGGTAACGATAATCAAAATCGGAACCCTAGCAAAACTGGAAGCTAAGAATTCCAATTCTAAGGTTTATGTTGAATTTAATGATAATATGTCTATGACTCCTGTTAATAATTTTGCCTGTATTTATAAAATACAAAACTCAGATATTAGAAATAATAAGGGATGAGAGTTTACCTGATAAATAATGATTTTAAGACCAAAAATGTACGGGGTGCTAAGAAAAAATAATGAGTCTCCACCTTTCTTGTTACCCCAAATCCTCTCAGTGCCATCTATGAAGTCATGTAAGCTATTAATGTAACGTCTTTTTCTATATTCACAAAAGCAAATGGTTGTAAGGGTAATTTGGTCAATTATTTTGGTGGACCAGTGTTAAGTTCTTAATATCCAAATTATCATAATTATTATATTAGTTTTTTTATTGAATATCTACCAAATTTACTCAAGATTTTATCGGTTCTTCTCTATATATGGCTTAACCTCTTCTTCTTCACTTATGAAATAAAAATACAAAATATCTATTAGGAATTATAATTTTCATTATTCATTGTATAAGTTGGGATCAACCATCTAGATTATGTGATAGGTTAAATTATTCTATTTAATTTATATTATATAATGATAATTATAATTGAAACTTAGATATTATATATAATAATTTTTGTTTTGTTAAAGGTTCTTCGATTGAAATAAGAGATTTGACATAGAGGGGAGAAGATCAGCCGTGGGCGTAACGAAAAACAGGACGAGAACTTACGGGAATGGGTCGGAAACGGTTAGTTTGAAAAATTAGATTTACTTCTCAAATAATTTCTGTTACAAAACGGGACGGGAATTCCGGGAATCAGGAACGGTACGAGAATTTTGAGACTCAAAATTTACTTACCAAACTATTCCCAAAATTTTAATAAATCGGGAAATTATTCTATATGTACGGAAAATAGTTTGGAAAATACAAGTAATCAAAAAACTAAGAGTATCATTTTAAATTATATAATCAATATAACAAAAATAACAATGTATAAACAATATACCGATATTCAATACACAAAAATATAAAATTATAGTGTTTGAATTTGTAATTAAATGACCAAACATTACCATTTTTTACCAAAACCACTAGTATATCGATTTTAAATCACTTATATTTATTGTAAGGTTCTGAAAAATTTAAATCAAATATTGTTATAGGCTTGATTTTAGCTATTTGAAAAATATATAATATTTAAATCTAATATATTTTAGCATTTTGTTAACGTAAACAAATTCCCAATAGGAATTCAGGGAATTCTGGAACCCATTTCCGTCCCTTTCCCTTACGTGTTTGGATATTATTTTTGGATTCGAACGGGAAATTATAATTTTCCATTCCCAAAAGAGACGGGAAATAGACGGGAACAAAACGAGACGAGAATCCCGATATGCCCAGGACTAGAAAAGAATTACAATCACTATGACCTACAGAAAAATAAACAAAACAAAAAAAGAAAAAAGAAGTCTAAACCCAACTTTTGATGGGCCGAAAGAGAATAACTGATGCCTAAAAGGAGAATTCATTTAGCCCAATTTCTAGTGGAAATCCTATCTGAGATTGTCAAGATGGATTCGACTTCCCTCCTACCCACTCTGATTTTAGGTAACCGACGAGATGAAAGATTATTGCCCTCAAACTAGCTTCCACCTACCCACTCCAATCAAGGAAAACTGACGAGATGAGAAGTCGAGTTCCTCCTACCCACTCCGATCAACAAAGAGGGAGACCACTGTCGGAGCCAAACCGGAGCCCAGATCCACAACAATGCGCTGTTCAATAACTGGTACAAACAATACTGAGATCAAACCCTAACGAAGGGTCACCGGAAGAGAGGTCGTGAATCCAATTCGCTTCACCTGTCTTGTCCTCTAGACCAGATCCACAAGATTTCGCCTTACTTCACCAGAGATTTGAAACACACTGCCAGCAAATCGAGCCAAGATCTGCACCCCGAACCCAGAGGAGAAGAACCTGGCAAGGAAGAGAAGAGAAAGAGAAAAAAAAAGTCATAATATTTGTTTATACTTAGAATAGTTTTATGTTATTGAAACTATTATATGTTATAATAATTGAAACTATTATATGTTATTTGTATTCAATTTTAAACTTTTATAATAATATTTGTTTATACTTAGAATAGTTTTATGAATGGATGCATTGGTTTTTGTTTTTGTTATATGGTTTTTAGTTTTTGGATTTTAGTTTTTGTTTAAGAATCCTAGAAATTTTGTTTTTGATTTTTAAGAAAAGCCAACGTTAAATTCCTAAAAACTTGTTTCTCTGGTTAATAAGAAAAAAAAAGAAAAAAATCAAAATTAATCATTCAACGTCTTTCAACTTAAAAAAAAATATTTTATGAGAAATTTTATTGGGCTTGAAATAGTGTTTGAGAAAAACTAAAAAAAAAAAATCTAAAAACACTTGCCAGTAGCCAATATCATATATGTCTAATGATATCTGTTAATAGTTTCGTTATTACTTAGAAGGTAGGATAATTATAAAACCAACTATTGTATCAAAGAAACAACTGAAAACTTTATAGAATATTAAGTTGGATAACATATCTAACGTAATATTAGATTTAAGTATTTGGATCTTGATTTTTTGGTTCAATGTTTTTTTTCAACAAGGTTCAAGTGTTTAAGATTGTTTAAGAATAAATTATATTTTGTTCACGTTTTGATAGGTACAAAAATAATTAAATCATTTAATTAAAAATATAGTTAATTTAAATGATTTAGTTAGTCTGTTGGGATTTATATAGGTGGCTTGGCATATAAGTTTTTATTCTATTTAAATTAGTATAAGTTTTATTTTGAGAAATTTTGTAAGATTTTAATAGAACTTATATGCAAATGATATGAGAGTGAATTAAATAACAATAGTGGAATAATTTTCATTAGTTGATAACTAATACTCCTGAGCCAAGAAACAGGTCGTTCTGTTGGCTTGTCTTTGATATAGTTAGTCACCAGGTGGTGAATTTGTATCTCTCTAGCTCTAGTTGAAAAATTTAGGTTATAGATCAGACTGTTATAGATCCAGTGGTTGCTTGTTAACAAAAAAAAATTATTGTTATGAGAGATTGTTTAAACTTTTATGAAATATATATTTTCTAAAATATTACTTAGATTTATGAAATAAATTTATTTTTTTTAGGTATTTTAAATATATTTATTATATTTAGCGGGATAAAATAATTAAAAAAAAATTAACAGATCTAGATTGACAGTAGTAGGTGATAAATTTAAATTCCACCTTGCTCCAATTGGTGTATTTAGGCTATGTATGAGGGTTAAGGAATTTAATTATTAACAAAAAATAATTCAGCTAAATTATGTAGTTACCATTTGATTTTCTAAAATTCTGTCAAATTCCTTATAAAAAAAATTCTGTCAGATTCCACATTCAGCAAAAGGCCCAAATTAATATTTGGAGCATATGTGAAGTGTGTTGGATAGTGGATTAAAAAATTAAAGTCTTAGGCTTCGATTGGTAATTGCGCAACTGTCAAATGGCGTAAGCTAATGCAATTCAGCCAAAATTTTGTTAATTAATATTATATGCATAATGGCACTTTCTAATGTGATTCTGCAATTTTATTTAAACAAGAATTTATTGCATATTTCCCTAAAAATAGAAAATAAAAAAAAATAGTATTCACTTATTCTTTTTATATTGTTCTATTGGGAGGATCCGATTGGTTTAATATCTTTATCTTGGTTATGTAATTTCGGTTTAGTTAATGACTTCTAGGTTAAACCTTATTCCTATATATTGTACTCGATACCTTATAAAATACACAAGAGATTATTGAACTATTCTTGACATGGTATCAGAGCCTCCTTTTGGCTTGTGCTAAACTCTTTGTTGCTCTTAAACCTAAACCTAATCTCAGATTTCGACTTCTCTTCTTCAATTCGTAATCTCGAAATCAACAAAATCAAAATCTTAAAAACCCTAAATCACGATGTCTATGATCGAAAACAAGGAACCGACATTGATTTTGCCATACTTAATTCAAACTGGAGAGCACAGCGGTCAGGTTCTCACCTCGATCATGGTGAATGGAGCTAACTACAAAATATGGTCCAAGCTCATGATTAATGCTCTTCGTACTAAAAGAAAATTGAGTTTCATAAACGAAACCCTAAAGAGACCTGCAGAAGGTACAAATGATGTTGAGAGGTGGAACATGGTTTATTCTCTCATCATCGGTTGGATTCTAGCAAGTATTGAAGAAAAGCTTTGATCTTCAATCTCTCTTGTCGATGATGCATCGGAGATGTGGGAAGGAGTACACACAAGGTTTTCTATTGGAGATAATACTCGAGAGTATCAACTCCATGATGAAATTCGAAAGTGCAAACAAGAGGGTCTTAGTGTTGAACAATATTACGGCAATCTTAATGTGTTGTGGGATTATCTAGCTAATGTTGATAAAGGATTCACATGCTGTTGCAAGAAATCTGGGTGTGCATCGATGGTTCATTACAATAAGAAACAAGAGAGTCTTCGTATTCATCAATTCTTAATGGGTCTTGACAGCCAGAAATTTGGTACAGCCCATTCGAATCTTCTATGTAGGATTTCAGACACGAAATTTGGACAGGTGTATTCATAAATTATTCAAGAGGAACGTCATATTGATTTCACTAAGCAAACTGAGGCAGTGAGTAATGTCATTAGGTTATCGGCTTCAACTATTGATAAGCAATCACTTGCTTGTTCTCATTATGGTCGTAGGAGTCACGAAAAACAACAATGTTTCAAGTTGGTTGGACATCCAGAATGGTGGAATGATCAGAACCTTGGTGCTGAGTCTTCGCGTGAACACGGTCGTGGCTCTTCTCAAAATCGTGGATATGGACATGGTACTCCCACAGCAAATCAGGTTTCCGTAACGCCTATTGATGCACCGGCTGGGATACCTTTCTTGACAAGTGAGCAATGGAACTCTCTTGCTACTTTTCTCGGAAACAAAAAGGCATCCTCCACTGAAAAGTTAAATGGTAATTCTGAAAACCTCATCCTATTTGGTACACATAGCAAATATGATTTGATAATTGACTCAGGAGCGAGTCACCACATGGCAAGAGACATATCGTTACTTGACAATCTACAAGATATAGCCGCTTGTCCGATAAAGTTGCCTAATGATGTTCTTGTTTGATCTACGAAAAAGGAAACTTTGTCTTTTGGAGGAAATATGATTCTTAATGATGTGTTTTATGCACCATAATTAACTATCACATTGATTTCGCTTACACAGTTGCTTGATGCTATTGCCAGTGAAGTGGTTTTTACAAAAGAGTTTTGTTTTATTCAGGACCTAGCTTCGAAGACTTTAACTGGGGCAGGTGAGGCACGAAATGGAGTCTATCATTTTTCGGGTTTGGTACTTCAACAAGCATGTTCTAGCTCAAAGATTGATGCTCGTGACTTATGGCATAAGCATATGGGTCATCCTTCATCATCAATTCTTAGTCTCTTATCTGATTTTGGTTCCTTCTCTCGTACTAGTACCAAACTTGATGAATGTTGTGATGTATGTTTGCTCCCAAAACGCTCTCGTTTGTCCTTCTCTGAAAGTTCTAATAAAGCGGATGATTTATTTAGTCTACTACATTGTGATGTATGGGGTCCGTATCAAACAAAAACAACTTGCGGTTCTACATACTTTCTTACCATTGTGGAAGATTTCTCGAGAGCAGTTTGGACTCATTGGATCCGAGAAAAATCAGCAGCCTGGTGTTCTAAAGAATTTTATAGCATGAGTTGAACGTCAATTTGGCAAGCGGGTCAAGACAGTCCGTATGGACAATGGGACATAATTTTTTCCCTTACAGCCATTCTTTGCTCAAGTAGGGATCTCTCATCATATTTCGTGCGTTTATACGCCATAGCAAAATGGCCAGGCAAAGCGCAAACATAGACACATACTCAATGTGGCTTATGCATTGTTATTTCAGGCAAATATACCGATAAAGTTTTGGGGTGAAAGTATTCAAGCAGCCACTTATCTTATAAATAGAACGTCAACACCAGTTCTTGATTCTAAGACTCCATACAAAATTGTGTATTCACGCTCTCCGGATTATAGTGAGATTAGAGTCTTTGGTTGTCTTTGCTATGCATCTCAAGCTCCAAAACCTAGTGACAAGTTTGCTGCTCGTAGTTCTAGTTGCATCTTCCTTGGTTATCCTATTGGTAAGAAGGGATGGTTGGTATATGATTTGAAGACAGCAAGGTTGTTTGTGTCTCGTGATGTGCAATTCTTTAAGAATGTTTTCCCATTTGAAGCACATACGCAGTCTCAAGATCCTACTTTCTTTGATGACGAGGCCTTAGTTCCATTGGCACAACTTGGTTCTTCCGAGAATGTTAGCAACAACGACACTCTCACAGCTATTCTTGACCTTCGTGTCAAGCCTCTCATAAATGAAACTCACCCTCTTGATGAATCTCTTCCTCTTATTGCTAATGATGCTATGAACATCATCGATGACACTCTTCCTCTTGTTGATGAAGATGTTGCGGATATTATCGAAGCTGAACCTGATAATGCAATGAAAGAGATTCCCAAAGACACACCCGCATTAGAACCTGAACCCGTGGAGACTATACCCGTTCTCGGCCACGGCCACCGTGTACAAAAACCCTCTGTTTTACTTGACACCAACACATATGTCACTTACTTTGTTGCAGCTCAAGAAAAGAACATGCCTTAACTTACACGTGAAAGTGTCTATCCTCTTCTAAACTATCTCTCACTTGATCACTTGTCTTCAGCTCAACAATTATTTGTTGCACCGATTGATGCTCACACTGAACCTAATTCCTTTAAAGAAGCAATGCAACATGCTCATTTGCATACAACTTCTAAGGAAGAGATCGATGCTTTGGAATTGAATGATATTTGGGATGTTGTTGACTTACCCGAAGGAAAGTATGCTATCGGGAACAAGTGGGTTTTCAGAGTGAAGTTGAATTCTGATGGTACACTTGAAAGGTACAAAGCACGCTTAGTGGTTTTGGGTAATAGACAGGAAGAAGGGACAAATTATGATGAGACTTTGGCTCCGGTTGTGAAAATGACAATGATTCGTGTTTTTCTTAAAGTGGCGGCTGTAGAGAAATGGGAACTATATCAGATGGACGTTCACAATGCTTTCCTCCATGTAGATCTCAATGAGGAGGTATATATGAAACTCCCTCCCGGTTACTCGGCAAGTGCTCCCAACAAGGTTTGTCGCCTCAAGAAGTCTCTATATGGTCTGAAACAAGCTCCTCGTTGTTGGTTTGCTAAGCTTTCCGAGTCACTTCTCAAGTTCGGTTTTGTTCAAAATAAGAAGGATTACTCGCTCTTCTCTTATCATCGTGGTGAGTCGTGCTTGTATGTTTTAGTATATGTGGATGAATTAGTCATAGGAGGTAATGATTCCGAACTCATATTGAATATTAAAGCTTATATGAGTTTTTGCTTTCGTATGAAAGATCTTGGTGTGTTGAAGTACTTCTTGGGTTTGAAAATTGCTCGAAGTAATGATGGAATCTATGTTTGTGAACGTAAGTATGCTTTGGATATTATAACCGAGTGTGGTTTACTTGGATCTCGTCCGTATGATACACCTATAAAACAGAACCACACATCGGCACATGAGGAAGGTAATTTCTTTGACGATCCTTCAGGATATCACCGTTTCGTTGGTCGACTTGTTTATCTCTCTATTACAAGGTCAGATCTGAGTTATGCGGTCCATCTCTTAGCTCAGTTCCTCGCAACACCTCGTCAAAAACATTGGGAAGCCGCTACGCGAGTTGTCCGCTACCTCAAAGGAACTATTGGCCAAGGTGTCTTCTTTAGCTCATGACCGGATCTACATGTCACCGCAACTGTGATGCAGATTGGTCTGCGTGTCCTTTAACATGTCGTTCTTTGACCGGTTATGTTGTTCTTCTTGGTGGTTCTCCTATCTCCTGGAAGACAAAGAAACAACCAACAGTATCACGCTCTTCCGCTGAAGCAGAATACAAAGCTATGTCATATACTTATTCGGAAATACAGTGGCTTCTCGAGTTGCTACCTACCTTTGGTATTGATCACCCTAAAGGTGTTACGTTTCTTTGTGACAACAAATCCGCACTTCATATTATGAAGAATCTGGTCTTCCATGAGAGAACTAAACACATTTTAAATGATTGCCATATCATACGAGATGCCTTTTAAGATGGAATTTTTAGTCCTGCTCATGTACGAACGACAGAGCAACTGGCGGATCTCCTCACCAAGTCATTTGGTCGAGTTCAGTTTCGGTATCTTCTTGATAAGATGGGAGTTCATGACTTACACTCGTCATCTTGAGGGGGAGTATTAGGAGGATCTAATTGGTTTAATATCTTTATCTTGGTTATGTGATTTCGGTTTAGTTAATGACTTCTAGGTTAAACCTTATTCCTATATATTGTACTCGATACCTTATGAAATACACAAAAGATTATTGAGCAGCTATTCTTGACATGTTTCCATCTATTATAGTTTTTTCTATATTAAATAACTACGTTCAATTAACTAATAGTTAACTAACTAAAACTTAATATACCTGCAATTAATAATTAATTTAACTATTCTTTTAGATTTTTAAAAGGGTGAATTAGCTAGATAATCGTTTAGTTTATGTAAATTAGATAAATAGACACAATAATTTTAAATTAGGTGGATAACACCTACATTTGCGTGATATGTTGGAAATACCCTCAACGTGAAGACTAACATGTGCACATGAAACATTACATGTAGTGTTGTGTATATAACTTAAATTAAAAATTGCCTACACAAAAGTTTTTTACAACCACTTGAAATACCAATAATTTTTGATGGATGAAATACGAGGGATTTATAAAAAGGACTAACGGGTTATTGTGTGAGTTAACTCAGTGTATTAACGGATAACTTTGAATATAAGTGCTAACTTCTATATATATAGAGATGTTGTGATGAATAAAAAACTCAGTCAGACCCAAGCCCATTTAGCCCATTTTAAACTTGTGTTACTCATGGTACCCGTAGGTATCCGAGTTTAGTTGTTTTTACCAAAACATTTAGTTTTGTTTATAAAATAAAATATTAAAAGAGTAGAGAGAATAAAATGAAGAGAATGAATAAAAAGAGAAGAGAAAGTAAAAAAAAGTGAGAGAGAGTAAAAATAGAAGAAAACTAAAAAGAGGAGAGAGTAAAAAGAGATAAAATGGCATAATGAGGAGAGAGAATAAAATGAGAAGAGAGAATAAAAAGAGGAGAACGACTAAAAAAGATGAGAGAGAGTAAAATAAGGAGAGAGAGTAAAAGAGGAGAGAGTAAAATAAGGAGAGAGAGTAGTATGAGGTGAGAGAGTAAAATAATGAGAGAGAGTAAAATAAGGAGAGAGAGTCATATGAGGAGAGAGAGTAAAATGAGAAGAGAGAGTAAAAAGATGAGAGAGAGTCAAATAAGGAAAGAGAGTAAAATGAGAAGAGAGAGTAAAATGAGGAGAGAGAGTAAAATGAGAGGAGAAAGTAAAATGAGGAGAGAGAGTACACTGAGGAGAGAGTAAAAAGAGAAGAGAGAATAAAAAAGGAGAGAGAATAATATGAGGAGAGAGTAAAATGAGGAGAGAGAGTAAAAAGAGGAGAGAGAGTAAAATGAGAAGATAGAGTAAAATGAGGAAATAGTGAGAGAGTAAAATGAGGAAAGAAAGTAAAATGAGGAGAGAGAGTAAAAAAGATGAGAGAGAGTGAAATGAGAAGAGAGAGTAAAATGATGAGAGATAGTAAAATGAGGAGAGAGAGTAAAAAATGAGAGAGAGTAAAAGGAGGAGAGAGAGTAAAAAGATGAGATAGAATAAAATGAGGAGAGAGAGAGTAAAAAGAGGAGAAATAACAGAAAAGAGGAGAGAGAGTAAAACAATAGAAGTTAGTAAAAATAGAGTAATAAAAAAAATAGTATTTTAGACTCATGAGTACCTAGCAAAATTGCTCAGGACCATTCGGCTGCACGTCTGATTATTACTTCATTATCCTTTTATATACGCTTTTCTTTTTGTTTGACTCTTCTTTTGTTTTTGAGTTTGCATATATATATATATATATATAGAGCGCTACGATCCAGTACTTCCGCCTGAATCGTTGAGAGCTCTCATGCGCTGGTTTAGCCTAAGTCACACTGATTTAGCATGTTTAATCCTCTCCGTGTTCGCCAAGCTTTCTTCCCGACTCCTCCGCTTCTTACGCACACGATGGGAAACCCTGCCACTTTGTCTAGCCGGGTGTGTAAAGGCTCCAAGCCCCCAAATCCTTCAGCTCATCGTCACAAAGGTTGGTTTTAATCGAACCTTTTTACCAAGTTTCCCTTTTAAGTTTATGTTTGTGTTTTTATTTCAATTTTTTATTTCAGGATCAAAGGGTCTTCAGTCATCCCGACAGACCAACGTTTGGGTTCTCTCTCCCGAGCATGTTGCTAACAAAGATGCCGGTCTGTCGAATGTGCCCGCTGTGAATGAGGTTGCTGATTCCGTGGATCAACAGCTCGGGTCCCCTGGTCAGGGTATGGACGTTTCTCCTGCTATCAAGGATGAAGCCCGTGAGCCATCTCCCAAGCAGGCTCGTGCTCACTCCCCAAAAAATGATAGGGCGGAGAAAAGACCCCTGGATCCTTCTAGTTTTGCGAGTACGTCGAAGTACGTGTGGGAGTTTAAGCATGACCGCAAGATTCTTGTTATTGAGGATCGTCGCGGCATGGAAATTCTGCTCTGTCATTGCAAGCCGAAGCTTAGTTCCCTCGTTCGATGGTATGAAACGTAGGGATGATTATGCCGATGTGGCTCAGGCTGTGGGATATGTAAGTTCCCTTAACTGCTCCATGTAAGTTTCAAGATTATATATGCTCTTTTTTTTTTTTACTTACATAGCCTTTTGCTTCTTCGTGTTTCAGATGATGGGCTCTATCAACAAGCTCGTAGCCAATTATGACTATGACGTTAACCACCCTCCTCCTCCAAAGCCATCTGATGAGGTCGAGCATTCCATATACGGCCTGGTTGATACTGTTCGAGATCTGAACAGCAAAATTTTGGACCAAATCGCCAAGGCTGACCAGGTGAAAGAGGAGGTTGCCAGACTTAAAGGAGAACTAGGAGAGGTCGAGACCGTTGCTGCAACCTTCTCGAGCACTCTAGGGGAGGAGAAGAAGAAGATGGGCGAAGAGCGTGCTAAGGCTATCGCTGATGCTGTTCGAGCTATTAAGGAGGAGTTTGCCACTAAGGACAAAATTTGCCGCGCTTTGCTTAAAGAGAAATCAAGTCATCGTAAGGACCTTAAAGAGAAATCAAGTCATCATGGCCCTTTTTCAATTGGTGAGCTTGAGGCAAAGTTCAAGAACAAAGAACTCGAGCGCGATGCTATGGAGGGTAAGATTGAGTTTCCCGACGCCAGCCCCGGGCTACACCCATCTTCCTCTAATGAGTCCCCCGATTGTATGGAGGTTGATGCTGACGGAGTCCCTACTGGGGTTAACCAGTTCAGAAGCAACATCAAGAAAGCTCCCTCGCCTTGTCGCCGCATCGATTGAATTTTACCCCTTTTTTGTTTTTTCTTGTTTACTTTTTCGCTTCCGAGACTTGCTTAGTACTTTTTGTTTCAGCATTTTCCTTTAGTCATTGTCTTTTTGAGACTTTTATTACGTTATTTCATGTTTTCCTTTTGTTTGGACTTTGATATGATATATTCTACTCATCTTCTTCAGTGTGCTTTTTTTTATTCTGTCGTAAACGAGCTTGTTTGTTTATTTTTGTACTCGACGAGTGTGTTTGTATTGGCATCGTCTCGATGCTTTTTTTTGTACTCCATTTCTTTTCGATCTCCCTGATTTTCATTATTTATTAGTTTTGGTAAAGAGAGTTCTCTTTTCTTTTCTGAGCTTCTTGACTCTTTTCAATTACGAGCTCTGAGATTTGCCGCGCTCGCTGTCTTTAGTTACCTATTATGCCTTCTAATTAGAGCTTCAGTATTAACTACTTTTTATATATTTTTATTATTATTATTAATTTTAAATTTCTCTTTATCCCTTTTTTTGTGACATGTCATGCTTGGACGGCTCCCTTAAGTCTAAGCCGTTAGATTTTTCTCTTTCGTTACTGTATGCTTATCATCAGGGATGATTTGAAAGGTTTCTCATTTCTGGCCGTTGGATCGACTCGCCTTATCCTAGCCGTTGATCCTTGATATCCAATTTTCAAACGGCTTGTTGTGATCCGTTGGATCTGCTCGGGCAATCTCGCCGTTTATATTAGCATGTGCATCAGATGGATATTACTCGATTTGCTATGTGTGTGCGGCTATTATTATTCGCAGCAGCGGTTCCCGATGTGCTTCTTATCGGTATAACTTCCTCTTCTTCTCTCTTCTTTATGTCACCATTTCCGTCATTTTCAAAGGTATTTCATTTCTCTCTCAACTCTTGCCCTCTCCCTTTTTTGTTTACTTTGGTTCGAGTTGGCTGCGTTTTTTTGGTTGCTTGGTTTTTTGTTATTTTTACTTATGAATTCTCGTTCTTGCCAGACCTCTTATGAGTCTGAGGCTCCTAGCAGCCCTCAGGCTTTTGCTAATGAGAGCTCTTCCGACTCCGTATCTTTTCGCGAATCGTCGGAGTCTAAATCTTTATTTTGTCTTCCATCGTCCTCTATCGATCTCGATCACCTTGATAAGATGGGAGTGAGGTATCGTGTTCCTGAGGTTTGTGCGTCCGGGTCACCACCTTCCAAGTCCTCTTTGACTCATCACAAGGAAGATACATATCCTCATACCCCTTCTATTTTGACGGAGATGGAACTCTGCAACTTACAATCGAGTTGTCAATTTCCTTGCAACGTTGAAGTCATGCTTCCCGCACGATCCCATACTCTGGAGTGTCCTCCAACGGGCTCAAACTGCGTGTACCCGATTTATTTCATGGATTGCGCTCTCAGCTTTTTGATTCTGAGTGCTATCACTTAGTGTCTGTTAGGTTTTAGGGTTGCTTTTGTTCAGATGTGTCCTTTTATGCTTGGCGTTATTACGGGCATGATAGCCCGCAGGACTAAGCTCGGGATTGAGATGAGGGGTTCTGACATCCTTAATTTTTACTCTATCAAGGCTAACCCCACTTCTGACAGGATATGTCCTAGGATGAGGTATTTGTCGTCCAGGAAGAAACGGAAGATCATCGACGATCTTCCGAATAAGGATACGAAGTGGGATGATAAATATTTTTTCTTCAAACTTTTGCCCAGTTCGATAGGTGAAGTCGATGCCCGATTATTCAGCGGCCATGGAGGGTTTCTACCGGTTGGCGCCTCTTATTTTTTGTTTGTTTTTACTTTACACATGGGGTTTACATGCACTTGATTGGTTGCAGATTTTAATACACTTCTAATGCTAGCTTTGATCAGAAAGAGGTTTTTTGTAGAGAGCCCATCGGTTCCTTTCTCAGAAAATTAGTCGTGCTAGCCGAGAAGTTGCACAGTGGACTTATTAACTGGAGTTTGTTTACTCTGGATCGTATCGTGCAAGGTCTTTACTTGGTTCCAAATAACGCAATTACTCCTTTGGTTATTTCACGTAAGTTTGACTTGTTACTTTGTTGGTTCACATTTTTGGTTTTTCTTACTTATCATTATTATGATATGTACATGCATTTTTATTTGTTTTTTTTGCTGATGTGGTGAATCTATATGATGGTTGATTTATGGTAGCTGTTCGCGCTATTCTCCCAGATTGTGCCATCGTTCCTTCCGGTAGTTCCTCCAGGGCACAGGACAGGGGTAGAGGATTATGAAGACCTCGGAATTCGCAACACTAAGATATGTGGCTCAGGAGATCTTTTAGGGCTTTCGAGCCTCTGGCCGACACTCCACAAACTGATGGGACTCTTTCGGTCCCAACCTTGTTAGGGTTGCCTCTTTCCGGCAATGTTGTTTTCACCGTATCTCCGACCACGGCCGCGGTTTCCCTTGACTCTCCTTCGCGGACTGATTCTGAGAACTTGCTGCTGGCGAAGCGAGCTCGTAGGACCCTCTTCATTGATAGCCTGAAGATTCTTACCTCCCCGGTTTCTTCGGGGAAAGCTTCCTCTAGTGCTAGTGCACCTTCATCTGTCCGGGCGGACCTACCTGTCCAGCTCTCTAGTCTTTCGGGTTTTGCCGCATTTTCACCCCCCACGAGTCGCAGGCCGTCCTCTTCCAACTCTCCTTGGGACCAAATTGACTACACGGCGCTCCTTAACGTTCCTTAGGAGGCCAAGAAATTTTTCAGCTGTTTTAGGGATCCGCAAGCGGCTTGGGTTCCTTTGGGCGAGATGGAGGGGCTAGAGTATTTTATGAACCTAATGAACTCCTACTCCCGGGTTTGTGAATTTCTTTTTGTTTAAGGTTGTGCTGTTCTTACTTGTCTAAATTTTTTTTGCTTCTTACTCCATTTTTTATAGGTCTTATACGACGCCGTTAAGGATGCTGGGTTTTGGCAGACTCGTCTTTGTGAAGCTATTCCGAAGGAGTCTTTGGAGGTTTTGAAGGGCTAGTTTTCAAGACTCTAGGCCAAATGCAGCCAGCTTCGGTTTGAAAAAGAGGAGATCTGGAACAAGAAATCCCAACTGGAGGCCGAAAAGGGTAAGCTCAGCATGGAGAAGCTTAAGACAGAACCTCACCTTGCGATGGTTGAGGCAAAGCTTCAGGAGCAAAAACGCTAAAATGATCAAGAGGTTGAAGTCGCTAGCCGCCAGCTTGATCCCGAGTATCAGAAGATGATCGAGGAGATTAAATCTCGCTGGGACCGGAAGCAGAAAGATTGGGAGACGGTCGGTGAGTTCCGTCATTTTGATGCCAATTATGAGTTTGGTCGATAGATTTTGGGCGGCAGATTCTCTAGTCATGAGGCTTTGACCACAAAGTTATCTGTTCGTAGAACATAATGGATACTTTGAAGGAGAGCTACACTGAGGAGCCCGACCTGATTCTGGAATACCTTTCATTTCCCCGCCTTTTTGGTTCCTCCGATAAGACCACATGCTCTAACACCAAAGAGCCTGCTTCTGCTTCGCCGGACCTTCAAGTTGGTAGTTCAGTTGCACCGCTCCAGCTTCAGTCTGTTACCAGCGAGCAAGTTGCCCTGCCTTTCGAAGATGGTACCGAGCAAACATAGACAGGTTTTGTTGAAGCGGCCTCTAGGGACAGCTTGCAGGTTTTAGAATCAGCGTGCGGTGGCTTGTATCCTTGGTCCTCCATCACCTTTTTTGTATAATTTTTGGCTTTTCTGTAAACATTAACTATATGTTTAATGCTACCGGCGGCTTGGCTGCCTCTTTTATTTAATATTCGTCTACGTTATTTTACAAGTGTTATCTTTTGCTACTGTTAACACTTTATCCATTATTGTCATTACAAAAAAAAATTTGGTGGCTGAATTTGCTGAAGCTGGACTGCCTACGTACCATTTTCAGGGATCAAGCGTTTCGTAGTTTCTTGGTTTGCAAACAGGTTACGCATAGAACTTTTTGAGGTTCATTACGATCCACGGCCTGAGTTCAGCCTTCCCTGTTTCTACATTCTTTAGCTTGTAGACCCCATTCGTTAGCACTTCATCAACGAGATAGGGCCTTTCCCAGGTCGTACCTAATTTTCCAGCGTTGAGTTCTTGTGTATTTTAGAATACTTTCCTTAGCATGAGGTCTCCAGCGATGAACCTCCTTGGCCTAATTTTTTAGTTATAGAATCGAGATATTATTTGTTGTGAATTTTGTATTCGAATCAACGCCTGTTCTCTCCTTTTTTCTATGAGATCCAGATTGTCGACCATGAGCTGGTCATTCAGCTCGCCCTTTTTGGGGGATAGATCCCTCCTTAGACTCGGCACCAAGGCCTCAGCCGGTACTACTGCCTCGATCTTGTATGCCAAAGAGAACGACGTCTCCTGGGTTGCTCGTCTTGGTGTAGTTCGATAGGCCCAAAGAACACTGTTTAGCTCGCTAGACCAGAGCGACTTTTTAGCGAATAGCGGTTTTTCAAGTTACTCAAGATGGTCTTGTTTGTTGCCTCTGAAAGGACGTTTCTCTGTGGATATTTAGGTGTTGACGTCCTTAAATGTATTTGCCAAGTATCGCAAAGAGCTCTAACCGGCTGCGAAGTCAGGTTAGTTCCATTGTCCGTTATGATTTCTTCGGGTAGCCCGAATCTGCAGATTATATTTTTCCATAGGAAATCTTTCACTTGATTTCCAGTTATCTACTAGTAAGCTTTGGCCTCTACCCACTTTGTGAAGAAGTCTGTTACGACTAGTACGAAGCGTAGCCTTTGCTTCTCTGAGAGTTCTAACAGACTTACGATGTCCATAGCCCATCTCATAAAACGATAGGGTATCAAGGTTGTTCCTAGCTCCTCGCTTGGGATATAGATTGCTGGTGCATGCCTTTGGCACTTCTTGCACCTTAGAGCGTTACTATTTCTATCGCTCAACATTGTTGGCCAATAGTATCCTTGGCGCTTGATTCTTAATGCGAGAGCTCTTCCACCTGAGTGGCTTCCACAAAGTTTGCTGTGGACTTCTGACAGCAACCTCGCTCTTTCGTCTAGGCTATTAGGATCTGGTCCCACACATAAGTGATCGGGTCCGGCTGGATTCCTCTTGTCTCCAATCAGACAAATTGGCGCTTTTGATTTTCAGTTTCCTGGCTTGCCATTTATCATCTGGTTTTTCTCCAACCTTAATGTAGCATATGATCGGGTCACTCCAGTCTTCTTAACTGAAGGTTAGCAGGTCCTCTAGAATTATAGTTAGGATCTCTATCTCGGGAGTTGTCGTTGTCATTGCCATCGCGCCGAATTACCATTACTTGGATTTCGGTTTTGATGCTTGATTTGTCGAGGTACCCTACATGGTTGATCCTTTTAATTATTGGCTTGCTAGTTGAAGCTAGTGCTGCCAGTGCGTCTGCGGCCGAGTTCTCAGTCCGCGGGATATGAATCAACGCGAACTTATCAAACTTCTGAATTTCTTCCAGGACGAGTTTTAAGAACTCGATCATCCTTTCATCCTTTGTCTCATACGACCCTAGAACTTGAATTGTAATAAGCTGCGAGTCGCTATGGGCTTCAATATCTGTCACTCCCAGCTTGAGTGCTAACCTCAGCCCGGTTAGTATTGCCTTGTATTTGGCTTCGATGTTAGATGCATCATAACAAAGCTGACAAGAGTGTTCAATCAGCTCACCAAGTGGCGAGATAAGTCTTACACCAAAACCGGCTCCCGGCCGTGAGGATGCCCCGTCTACGAATAACTACCAAGCAGAATTTTGTGGGTCCCCTCCTGCGGTTGGCTACGCAAGCTCTATTATGAAATCAGCCAAAACCTGTGATTTCGCACTTGATTTCGTCCTGTATTCGATATCGTATTCGCTTAGCTCGATGGCCCATTTAGCAAGCTGTCCAGATTGGCCTGGGCTATGGAGTATTGAGCGCAGTGGTTGCAATGTTAACACAACAATTATGTGAGATTAAAAGTAGGGTCGCAATTTTTGCGACAAGGTGATTAGCGCTAAGACTAACTTTTCCATTGTCGAATATCGTGATTTGGCGTCTACTAGAGTTTTACTTATATAGTAGATTGGTTTTTGGTTGTTTAGATCCTCCTAGACCAATACTCCAGCAGTGTCAGACACCGCGAGGTAGAGGTACAACTCTTCTCCTTTGACTGGTTTTCGTAGCACTTGCGGTTGGATGAGGTACTCTTTAAGCTCGCTAAAAGCCTTTTTGCATTTTTCACCCCATTTGAACTTCCTATTTCCTTTAAAAGTTTATAGAAAAAGAGGCACTTGTCAATGGACCTTGAAATAAAGTGGTTTAACGCCGCGATTCTTTTAGTCAATTGATGCACTTTTAGCTTATTCTTTAGAGATGGCATTTTCATTATTGCCTCAATTTGCCTTAGTTTCACTTTGATTCCTCTCTCGGTTATGATATATCCGACGGGTTCACCTGACTTTACCTTGAAGGAGCATTTGACGGGGTTTAGCTTCATGTTGTATTTGTTAAGTACCTCGAAGCACACTCGTAGTTGTTCAGCGTGGTCCTCAGCGTGTCGGGATTTGACCAGCATATCCTCGATGTAAACTTCCATCGATTTTCCTATTTTTTCTTCGAACATCTTATTTACCAACCACTGGTATGTTGCCCCGCCATTTTTTTAATTTGAAGGGCATCACCTTATAACAATAGGTTCCCCTATTAGTTATGAACGTTGTTTTCTCTTGATCATCCGAATTCATCAGAATCTAGTTGTAGCCTGAAAACGCATCCATAAAGGATAACAGCTCATGCCCAGTAGTTGTTTTCACCAATCAATTGATGTGTGGCAAAGGATAGCTATCCCTTGGGCAGGATTTGTTTAGGTCTGTGAAATTCACATAGGTTTTCCATTTCCCTGACTTCTTTTTGACTACGATGGGGTTGGTGATCCACTTGGGATAATTTACCTCGTGAATGGAACCGTTTTTAACCAGCTTTGCTACCTCGTCCCGAACTGCTTTTGCTTTTTTGGGGCCGAGCTTGCGCCTTTTTTGCTTTACTGGTTCAAAAGTTGGGTCGATGTTTAGCTCGTGCGATATGACTGAAAGATCTATCCCCGGCATATCCCCCGCTATCCATGAAAACGTTCGGATATTTTCTTTGAGGAAGCTAATGATCTCATCGCGAATGTTTTAGTCAAGATCGATTCCAATATTTATTGTCTTGTTTGAATTGTTTGGGTTGATCCCTACCGACTCGATCTGTGAGACTCGCAGCTTCTTTACCTCGGCTATGTCTTTTATACGGCGGAATTCTTCGAGAGAGGCCGCGTCTGTTTCTAATTGCTATAATGACCCTTTATGGGTTTGTCGGTTGCCTTCCTGGTAGCACCGCCTAGATGCCTTTTGGCTTCCACTGATGGTCCTTGTCTCTCCGTTCTCTTTTGGGAATTTGATGCATTGATGAAAGGTCAATGTAACCGCCTTCATAGAATAGAGCCAGGATCTTCCGAGAATCGCATTGTAAGGAGCTGGTTTATCGACAATAACAAAGCTCACTACTTTCCGAACTCCATAAGCAATAACAGGGAGTGCTATGGTCCCGAGGGACATTGATGTATAACCAGCAAAGCCGGTTAGCGACATCTTTCCACCACAGAGCTCATTGAGCCTGAAACCCATTTTTTTGAACGTGTCATGAAAGAGGAGGTTAACTTGACTTCCGGTTTCAATCATTATCTGTCGCAACTCAAATCCTCCTACATCAAGAGCTACTACGAGTGCGTCATCATGCGGTTTGTCCAGAGACAGGGTTTCACTTTCCCTGAATGTTATAGAATAGTCTGAGTCAATCATCAAAGATGGAACAGAGTTCTCTACCAGCTCGACTTTCCTTTGATGTGCTTTTATTGTGCTTATCGAGTCTCGGAATAATCTAGACTCCCCATAAATGTATCCAGTTTGAAGTTATCTGACTTTTTTGAACTTTAGTCTCTCCTTTTCCCCTTACTTTTATTTTTCCAATCCTTTTCCATCCTGTCCTTCCATTTTCCTTGATCCTTCAGCCATTTTACGATCTTTACATTCTTCCAGAGAATGTGTCCTGGCCTGATGGTAATCACATAACTTTCCGGCCTCTCTTCCCCCTTCTTTTGGTGGGTTGAGTTCACGACGACATAGGAGTGCTTTATCTGGCCGGGTTCTGCTTGCTTTTTATTGGAGGCGGGATTGGTTTCTTTTGCTTCGGGTCGCTTGAATTTTTGCATTGATTCCTCCCATATGGCACAATTTGCTGTGTGTTGCAAAGCATCACCTATGGTATTTGGCGGTCGGACTGTCAGATCTTGACAATAGACTCCAGATTGCCAAATCCCCCTCTAGAGAGCGACTAAGGCCATTTCGTCTGACACATCCGCATAGCGAGCTTTCATGTCTTTGAACCTAGCAATATACTCCCTTAGAGGTTCAAACTTCTGTTGCACTACATTCACCAGCTTATTAAAGTTTAGCTTATTTTCGATAAATATTGATTAGTGTTTTAGAAAAGCTTCAATGAGGTTCGAATCCGTCAATTGAATTCGGAGCAAGGCTCGAGAACCAATCAAGAGCGTCTCCTGCCAGATTTCCCAAAAAAAACTTGCAACAACCCGCGTCTTTTTCCTCGCCTTCGAGGTGGGTTTGGTCTGCTGCCATTCGAAAGGTTTTTAAATGTGACACTAGGTCTAAATTCCCAGAATACTTTGGGAATTTGACCTCTCAACGTCTCGGATGTGTGTGTCTATCACTCTTCGAGTGAACGAAGTAAATCTGGTCTGCTCAATTACACGATTTATCTCAGGTGCTGACGTTGTAGCTTTATGAAGTTGCGACTTCATTAGATCTTGCTCCGCAATGCTTCGAAGGATCATCTCGCAAAGTTTATCTACATCAGCATTGCTTACCCACAACAGGCTGGGCCCTCTCTACTGAGATCCCATTGCGGTTTACGTTCTAAGGGTTTGGCACTGTTCCTCTGCGTGGGCTAATTGATGCCTCAATCTCTAAATTTCACATTTGAGCTATTTTGGCCCATAGGTGGAATCTGCGTTCCCATTTCCTGGGGGATTGGCTCGTCAATGCCTGGGGTTGGCATTTCCTAAGATTGATTATCTGTGCCGTGGATTGGATTCAAGTTTAAGCTATGGGATTCTAATTCCAACGGCTCTGACCATGTCACCCTATTCCGAACATGGGAGGAAGGGGATGTGGCCCTGAGGATACCTCACAGAGAGCATACTGTAGGGGATCTCATCCCGTTGGGCTCTATCCTTTGATTTTGGGGATTATGCGGTAATCCTTGAAGTTGCGCTATCTGATGTCGGAGCTCTTGTTCCCTTTGATCGAATTGGGCCATCAGCTCCTGGTTTCTCTCCGTTGCCTGGCGATTCGGCTTGATTAGCAGTGTTATGTTTTTTGTTAATTCCGCAATACGGTGGTTTTGTTGCTGGTACGTTATTAGGGTTTCTTGCTCTATACCAGTTGAGCACATAGCTAAGCTTTGCAACTCACCACGGGTTGGGTTGGGGACTGAGTCCCTGTCAATTAGTTTGGATCCGCTAGGATCCTAGTTTTCCGGATCTGAATCACTCATACCTTACCTCATCAGCTTACGGATGGGATCTGATTTCCAAAGAAATTGGGCGCCATGGTGGGCGCCAAATTGATGATACTAGATCTATCAATATGTAATTTGGATTTGATAAACTAACAATTTAAGGAATTGTGAACAGATGGAATTAACTTTATTGATTATTGAACGATCGTGTGAGCGATACAAAATATGAACCAAGATTTTTCTAACACTCTCTCTCTCCTCTCTCTCTCTCTCTCCACTTCCCTTCTTCATTCTCTCTCGCTTGCTTTTATAGCTGGCTCACCTACCTGTTCATCCGTTATTCTCGCCTCTCTCCTCGCTTCGAGAAACTGTTTTTACCATGTTATCCTCTCTCATCGGTTACTAAACAAATTCAAATTTGTAACCCGCTCTGCCGACCTGACATTGATTTGCGAGCTGGTTAGTCTGATCCGATAATAGTGGGCCGAGCTATTTTGATGATGGGCTGAGCTGCTTGGAAATGGGCCGGACTACTCGAGGCCCGGTATCAACAATCAATCAAGTTACTTATTGGTCCATCATCTTTTCACAATCTATTTGTCCATCAGATGGATGTGAAATAGCCTTCTTAAATGGAGATTTGGTAGAAGATATCTATATGCAACAACATGAAGGTTTTGTTATAGAATGACAAGAAGAGAAATTATGTAAGATGAAGAAATTATTATATGACCTGAAGCAAGCACCAAAAAAATGGTTTTAAAATTTTAGTATTACTCTTATTGAAGATGGTTTTGTTGCAAACAATGGAAATACCTGCTTATTTAGTAAAAGGAAAGAAGATGACTATGTCATAATCTATCTCTATGTTGATGAGATGTTCATCTTAAATAAAAGCATTGACAAAGTATATGAGACTACAGACTTACTTAAGTCTAAGTTCCGTATGAATGATCTGCAGGAAGTGAATGTGATTCTAGGAATCAAAGTGTTAAAGACGTATACAGGCTATTCTCAGTCTTGGTTTCACTACATAGAGAAAATCTTCAAGAGATTCAACTATTAGGGAAAACCAAAGGCAAGAACTCCTTATGATCCTTCTTTCACTTATGTAAAAACAAGGGTGATATTGTTAATCATGTTGAATATGCTAAGATCCTTGTGAATGTAATGTATTTGATGAAGTGCACAAGGCCTGACATTAGCATATACAATCAGTAGGTTAAGTTGTTACACTCAGAATCCAAAGATCACTGGAAAGCAATAGATAGATTGATAAGATTGACTGATGAGATATCTAAAAGGAACAAAGGACTGAATTTGAATTATGATAGATCATCTTGTGTCTTGGAGGCATTTTGTGATGCAAAATGGTGAGTGATAATGACAAAATCAACTCTACTAGTGGGTATGTATTCACTTTAGGTGGCGGTTCACTAGCTTGGAAATCTAGCAAGCAAACTTGTGTGGCTCGACCCACTATGGAATCAGAGTTGATTACTACCAGCTCAAGAATCTGACTAGTCAAGTGTTCTCTGTGATCTTCATATGATTGAAAAACGGTGTCATTCAATCTCAATGAAGTGCGATTGTTAATCAGCTATTGTAGTAGCATTGAACAAATTATACAATGGGAAGAAGACATATAAGAATGAGACATAAAGTGATAAGGAGTTTCTTAAAAATTGGAGTATTGTCATTTGAGTATGTCTGTTCTAGTAAGAATATTGCAGACCCAAACCCTTTAACAAAGGCACTATGTGGACATAAGGTCCTAGACACGATCAAAGAGCTGTGTCTTTGGTGACATAAGAATAATATATTATGTAGTTACTACTGTATGACACTATCCTTATGATCATCAATTCAAAATTCACAATGGAGGAAGTATATTGGTTTTGAATAAATGTCATGGAACTTCAAAAGTCTGTAACTGAGTGGTAGCTTAAGTTGTAAGTGTAATTAAGTTCACTTGTAGACGAGAATTTCATTTTCAAACATATGAAAATTGCAGTTGCAGGTATGTTCTGAATTGAAGTTTGATTTTGAATGTATAAGTTACATTATGTCGCATAAGCTCTTAACTATATTGATTCAAGTATGAATAGACATAAATATGTCTATGTCATAACTTTAAATTAAGAAGCAAAGTGGGGGGTCATTGGATATTTGCTTGATAAGTCTTAATCAATTCATTATTGACATATACATAAGACATTAGTTGATTACGTGAGCAATAAGCAACTCCTATTCTTGAATCTTGAAGCTTGCGACCAACTTAAGATTTCTATAAAATGAGACTTAACAGATTGAGAGAAGTAGATAGAATTGGATACTAAATAAACAGAAAAATAGAGAGCTCAATACATCATTCCCGGAGGAATTGATCTCACTTTTTATACATATTCTCTCTCGAATCTTTCTCTGAAACTTCTTCAATCCTAAGAGCTTTGATCCTCAACCTAAGAGCTTAATCGTTGAGTTACAGAGTGAATGATGAGCTACTTTATCCATGAAATTAAGCATTGGTGTGAGTGAATAGCTCTCTCAAGTACAAAAGATACTTCTTAGACTCATTATTCCTATCTCTCAATCTTTATCGTCTTTTTCTGTCTTGAGTTCTAACAAGGTGGTTTCTTCTTCATGGTATGAAATGAACTTTACAACTTTGGCTCCTTAAGCATGGTAAATTAACCTTCTTAAGATGATTTGATTACCTTAACTTTACATTCAAAGTCCCCTCTGTATCATTAGTGTCACAAACATCCAATTTACTGCAACCTTACAAAAGTCCAACAAAAAAAGAGAGGAAAAAACACGTATAATGTGAAAGTTGTATAAAGAAACATTAGAGGGCTTGGTTGTTAGAGGAATAAGACCCAGTTATAAGGGCCATAAAACCCACTACTACAAAACTCAGGTTGTATAGTAGAGATCCCATAGTACCTTATATACTAAATCATATTCCTTTATCTAACCGATGTGAGATTCTGCAACAAATCCCCGCCTTTTAGACTGGGACATCCATGGCGCAAGTAATTTCCGGCCTTGGATGGCTTTGTCCTTTTTTCTCGTCTCTCTTAGACTTTTTCTTTGATCTCCTCTTCTTATTTGTGTTACTATTTTGCTCGTACACCGTTCGTCTATGGGTCAGCCAGGCAAATGTCATTGGCTCTAACACTTACCCACACAGGTCCAAAGGTTCAAATAGTTCTGATACCACCGTTACAGGAATAATGCCCAGTTATAAGAACCCACTACTACAAAACCCAAGTTGTATAGTAGAGATCCCATAGTGCCTTATATATTAAACCCTATTCTTTTATCTAACCGATGTGGGATTCTGCAACATTGGTGAGATAACAGCCATAGCGAGCGTATAAGAAACTCTCCGACACCTCAACACCAAATAAGCCATGTTATTAACAAGATACAAAGGGTGAAGGTGAAGAGTGTTATGGACCATTCTCGGCAAGCAAAGCATACAAGTCACTGATGCAACCAGATCAGCAGTTTTGTTGAAGCCTACGACCCGTAAATTGAGGTTTACGAAGAAACAAAATGAATCGGAGAAGAAGAACCGAATAAGAAGAAGAAAAATGAAAGAAGGAGAAGAAAATAAAATCGAAAAAAAGTTAGGGTTTCTGTTTGAATTCGGATAATTGAAGAAGACGAATGAGTAAACGTTTGATTAAACAATGTCAAACCAATTTACTCAAAATCTTAAATTTCACTAAATTAGGTTCAAAATAAGGATATTTAACCAAAATTTGTATTTAATTTAGTAAATTTATAAGTTTGTATTTACTTTGGCATATTACTCTAAGTTCGTATATAATTCAGCTGTTTTCTCCCACAAACATATATATATATATATAGAACATCATAATTAACTTTTTGTGAATGGACATTCGTATTGAAAAGATGTTAGAGAGGGAAACACATTAGCATTACAAACATAATACAAACCAAAAAATAAAATAAAAGAAACCTAGATCTGAACCCCAATGGACTAAGGAATTAAGCCTAAGACCACAAATAGCGGCCAACTTTCCCTAATGTCACCGCTGACTGGGAAGACGAGATCTTCTACCGCTAAACATCAATGAGAGAGCCATTTTCAAAGTAAGTAAAATCCAAGATCCAACCTGTACACGCCATCGTGAGCTGATTTTGATATGTCAAGACGCCAAGAAACTGAAGAGAGAAGCTGTTGAGAAGCACACAGTAGAAAAAGAAGAGAGAGATAAGCAGATCTGCCGCTGAGAAAACATTTCAAGACCCCCAACCTCCCCTACTAGAGGCTTTCTCAATAACCCGGAATACAAACGCCACAGAAAACCCCTTTCAAGACTGGTCGTCGTCCTCAAGTGCGACAAGCTTACTCATCGATCCACCAATAGAGCCCACTTTCAAATCACCTTCTTATCGATCCACGCCACCGAGACTCGCCTCTACCACCTCTTTTCACAACAGAGGGGATCAAACCCTAGGTGAGGATTCGTCAGAAGAATAGCTGTAAATCTACGATGCTTCACCCATCTTCTCATTACCAAATTCAGATTTGTAAGGTTTTGCCACCAACCTCCGCCAACGAGCCACTCTATCTTTATCGCCAAACCAGAGACTTGCTCCCAAAAGGAATTGAAGACAAACCACGAGCTATCAGAGAGAAGATTCAGACAAATGAAGAAGAAAAAGAGGAAAAAGAAAAAAGAGGGTCCTTCTCGCGGCCACAACAAAAAAATGCCGGGAACCAGAGAGGAGAACAAGAAAGTAAAGCGACGACAGCTAGGTTTTTTTGTTGAGTGAGAAATGTCTCTCAAAGGCGAAAACGATCTAACTTCAATTTATAGTATTCCCTCTGTCTCACAATAGATGATGTTTAAGGTAAATGCACAATAATTAAGAAAACTTATGAAAGTATTTGAAATATCGCTACATCGTAATTAATGGTGTAATTAATATGAACAAAACTATAGTTGAATTGGGAAAATAAACCAAATTTTTGTATCAAAAATCTAAAATTTCAGATATTTTGAGACAAAAAAATGTAATCAAAACATCATTTATATTGAGACATTTATATTGAGACAGAAGAAATATCATAATTAGAAAATTCACAATTTCGTTAAACGAAGGCATTTATTTCATAGATATATATATTGGAGTGGGGGCTACTGAGACAAAATACAACAATGTAATCTAAGGTCAAGGTAAGCTCCTCTGTAACTCAACATTATGTATATATAAAGATATAGAGACGAAGATGCATATGCATGCAAATGAGGTGTAGAAGTAAAGAAGTAGCTGTGAAGCTCCGGAGAGATAGCCTCATGACTTGCAAGTCCTGTATGTTTATTTATATATACGTACTCATGGAACTCTTGATTGTTATGTTTGTTTCTATATATGTACCTGTAAGAGATTGTTATGTGTAAGCACTAGCGGTATTGACCTAAAACTGATAAAGTTTGTGTTTTAAGCGCCAAATTTTATCATCAATTTAAGGGCATCAAATTCATTAATGTCTATATAATGTAGTGGTTATGTATGCTTTCAGTATGGAATGTGCTGTGTTTGATACCCATCAATTCATTGTTTTGTAATATTTTTTTAAACTGTTTGTTATAATATGGGTCATGGGGCACAAAACTTTTGTTTTGCTTTAAACAAAGAATTATATTGGACCGGCCCTGGTGTAAGGTTTAGTATTTGTGTGTAAACTTTGACGACTATTTTTCTCATTAAGAAGACGGACACATTCAGCATTTGGTTCATTCACTTTATCTTGATATGAACGACTGTATCGTAGGAAGAGAAATATCACAGGCTGATATGTCCCTGCGGTTGAAATTGGTATTTTGAACTTGTAAAGCCGATTTTGAAATTTTTTTTATACAAACAAATTTGATCTTAAAAGCATAGGACCGGTAAAATAGCATGGTTTATACATAAATTTGGATTGGAGAATATTATCTCCGGAAAAAATCATTACATTCTTAGGAACAAAACAACACGTCCGCGGATATGGGATCAAATTCAGACATCAACTATACAAGAATCTAGATGTCACTATTCTATGTCTCAGTTAAGGCGCATACATACATCTAAGACTTTAAGAGATACCTTTCTCTTTACTCATCGGGAACTATCTTAGTAACCACTTCTGATTATTCATCGCCAGTGCTTTTGTAATACTTCATAAACCTTAGCTATTATCCTCAAAGGGACTAATAATGTCCGACCTAGTTAGCACTAATATCATCTTGTTGATATTTGAAATTTCACTCCCTACTTCAGACACTAAGTGCTTAGCCATGCTCCTCGCCTCTCGTGGAACATAAGTTGCTATAAAACAAATTAAAAGAGGAAAAAGAAAAAGAAAAAAAAGAAAGATAATAAATCTGTAAACTATAGAAAGTAGTCACTGTGTTCGCCTAAACTTGGTCTGCCTAAATGAGTGCATACACAATATGAAGACATATGACTGACTTGTTTCTGTGAACATAGTCAAAAAGAAAAGAAGAGAGACGAACAGATGGGGGACTTTTGGTGTATAAAGTAGTGATTAAGATGAATGCACTCACCTGAAACCATCATGAACCCTACCCTTTAGCACCAATTTGCAATGCATTTTGCAGTTAATTATCAGCTTCCTTCAATAAAACAAAAAACAAAACATTTCACATTGTGTAACAACTGAAGAAAAAAAGAAAATAAAAGGGATAAACCGAATATGCATAATTAATAAATCTCGTAAGAAACAGAACACAGGTAAGGAGAAAATAGGTGTAAATTTTGCTCAAGGTCAAAGTGAACAAAAAACCTACCTCTCCTTTTTTTGTTTGTTTTTGGTTTGTATCTTCAATATGATGATGATTCATAGAACATTCCCCCCGATCAACGCAACATATTACTAAAATCCCCCACATCCCAACAACACACACAAAACTCTTAGAACACATAACAGCTGATTTATTAATTCATCTCTTTCTCTCAATATGGACGAGACCGGTTTCCCCCATGGTAGTTTCTGTCTGGTCCTGACCCATAGTTATCTCTTCTTCTGTCTCCCCCACCACCACCATAGCCACCCCCTCCTCCTCTCCCTCCGCCTCTGCACCATCCACAACAACCACATTATTACATCACACACAGACCAACTCATAATAACTAGCTTGCTGCTGCCCTAAAAATGAATCCCTCCTCTCTGCATAATGTAGATTTTTTCCTATGGCATAAACATAGACCTAAGACATAGTATGATGGCAGAGATGACTACCTAGATAGGTGTAGCAATCAAGTATTCAGATGTAAACAAGGCTAATAAAGTTTTGAGACACAAAGTACATACACTTAGCATAGCAAAGACTCATACTCCTCAATCCAATTTATAAAGTGCTACTAGAAACCTAAGAAACTAGAGGACAGAATCCTATCAGATGGAGTAGTGGTGACGGCTAAATGGTAACAAATTAAAGCGCTGATTAAGAATCCGGACAGATACCTCTGGTCAAAGGTAGGAGCACGGGGAGCGGACTTTTCTGCCATTGTTACACTAATCTTGTTCCCCCTCATTTCATAATCTACAAAATAATCAACCACAGTTCACCAAACAGAATTTTTATACAATTTAAAAACTAGACAATAATTCAACGGTACATACTGTTGAAAAAGCCTCCTGCGGAGTGTGCAGCACTAGGATCTTCATAAGCCAAACAGGCATCACCTTTATTCTTTCCATTCTCATCTGTGTAAATCTTGATATTATAAGGCCACTGATCTTTGTAACCCCGCTTCTGCTTAATTCTTCCAACCTATTATAGATCCAACAAGAAGTATACATCCATTCAGTGCACCAAAATAATTACACGAACAAGAATCCATGGCAAAAGAAACCCTTATTCCAAGATGTAAAATCACTACAAAAATAAAAAAGACTAGTGTTTTTACTTGGCCAATGCCACCAAAGAGATCCTTGAGTTCATCAGTTGTCACATCCGGAGGTAAATTAGAGATGTATATTCTGGCATTATCACATGTATCACCACAATCCGCATCGCACTGCTTGACTTGGGTGCGGTTTTCAGCAGCTGCATCTCCATAACTAGCTTCCTGATGTCGAGGTGCACTACCGCCATCATAGCCACCGCTCCTACCACCCCGACCACCAGAGCTAGGTGCATCACCCCCATAACCCCCTGTGGGACCACCATAGGATGGGGGCCCGCCAGAATAGCTTGAAGGAGGGGGAACTGCTTCCATTCCATAGCCAGAGGGCGGAGGGTAATTTCCAGAACCATCGTAAGAAGGAATAGCTGCGGGAGCAGGAGGAGCCTGACCATATGAACCATTTTCCCTACCACTACCATAGCTGCCACCACCACTGTTCCTACCACCATCATATCTACTACTCGCATAGCTCCTACCAGTATCATTTCTACCCCCACGACCACCCCCACGATCACTTCCACCTCCACCTCGGCTATACCCACCACCTCCTCGATCACCACCACCAGAAGGAGCAGGTGCACCACACTTGTTACACTCAACTCTTCTTGCAAAGTTCACGTTCCCACAACTATATACAAACAGTTTCAAGGATAAACAGCTTCAAAATCTACTTAAACTAAGAAAATCAACAGCGTATCTAATTTCATTACACAGGCAAAAAGAATGGATCCAAGAAAAACCAAACATTGATGGATATATTACCTAGGGTTAGGACAACGCCAATCTCCCTCTCTTCCACCACCACCTCTGCCGCCGCTGCCACCGCCACCACCTCCTCTTCCACCGCGATCACCTCCTTGATATCCACCACCGCCAACACCTGAATCAAATCGAATCATTAACATATGGAGAGAAAATCAAAATATTACGAAAGTAGCCGAGCTCGGAATGGAGAAATCCAAAGAATCGCAAAGATTAATCCATCAGATCTGGAAAGATTTGACACAAACCTCGAATTCCTCCACCGCCACCGCCACCTCCACCTCCGCCGCCGTAACCACCGCGTCCACCGTAACTACCTCCGCCAGAGGAACCGCGTCCTCCATATCCGGAATCACCACCTCCATAACTTTTACCTCCGCTGTATCCATCACCACCGTACGATGGGATAGGCGCACCTCCGCCGCCGTCTTGATTGTACATCCCAGCCATGACCTAGGGTTTTCGATAAACAGACCAAAGCTCTAAGCGAATTGTGAGCCTTAACAGTCGTTAAAATATTATGTCGCGTGGTGCTATTTATATCTCTCATGAATTCATTTCATCTTAAATTCTTAATATCTTATCTTAACCGATCGGCGTCGGAAATCGGAAGTAACTGGACTTGACTTTCGATTAGATAACAACGTCGTCGTTCTTAAGGCCCATATTCATCTAACTTTTTGAAGCCCGGCTCAGTAAGAGTTTTTATATGTGAATGGTTGTTGTTATACATAATATATCAAAACCTCAAGCCCCACGCCTCTTGTGAGGCAAAATCTGAAAATTGTGACTACAACTTTAATGGAGTCCTAGATAGTAAGACGAAAAAAAGGAGAAGCCAACTCTAAAATAACATAGGAATTTGAGAAGATGAATGAGAAGTGTCAAGTTAAATCAAGAATCTGATCAATGGAGTGATCAAACTAAGTCCACCAAAGTCATAACTTTCAACCTTGTGATTATTATATAAGCTGTTAAACGCGTATGACACATTGCTTGGGTAGTTGATGGCCGAACAAGAACCATCAAAGCGTCTATCTCGACCAACCTCACAATGACCTTCTGGTGGTCGAAATATGACTAGCTGATTACGAGGTGGTCCGTATCCTAATCGATTCCGGAAGTTCTATCGATCTGGTATTCAAAGAGACCCTAGACAAGATGAACCTCAAGGATTTTAGAGTAAAACCTAGTTCGACACCCACTCACAGCCTTTGACAGGAAAACCATGAACATAATCGGGACGACCAAGCTCTCTGTACACCTCGCTAGGATGATGCGGTGGGTACGATTCCACACCGTGGACGCCTCAACCATCTACAACATGTTCTTAGAGATCCCTGGATACACATGATGAAAGCAATGCCGTCCACATATCACCAGTGTGTCAAGTTCCCCACCCAGGCCGGGATCCACACCCTGAGAGGTAACCAAAAGGTCTCACGCTCATACTTCATGACAGAGCATAAGTTACACACCAAATGAGCTCAAACCTGCGTAACCTCAATGCCAAATATGATAACAGAGCGGATGATGACGGATACGCCATCGTAGGAGGCAATCAAATAAATAAACATCAACCACATCGCCCTGGAGCGATGCAAAGGGATTGGTGCAAACCTCGATCTAGTGATTCACGCCAAGCTTGAAAAATTCCTTGAAGAAAACTTCGTCACATTTGCCTGGAGTACCGAGGACATGTCGGGCATCGACCCTAAAATCGCATGCCATAAACTTAATGTCGACCTCACTTTCCGCCCAATTAAGCAAAAGAGGTGCAAGCTGGGAGTCGAGTGCATGCAAGCGATAAATGATGAGGTCGATCAGCTCCTTAAAGCAGGATTGATTGTGAAAGTAAGGTACCCAGAGAGGGTAGTAAACCCAATGGTGGTCAAGAAGAAGAAGAACAAATGGAGGGTCTACACCGACTTCACGGACCTCAACAAGGCATGTCTCAAAGATAGCTTCCCGCTTCCACACATCGACCCGCTCGTCGAAGCCATAGCTGGGAACAAGCTCTTGTCCATCGTGGACGATTTCTCCGGATACAACCAAATTAAATGAGTTATACTGACCGGGAGAAAACCGCCTTCATCATGGCCTGAGGGATGTACTGCTACAAAGTAATGTCGTTCGGTCTTAAAAACGCCGGCACAACTTACCAACGCCTCATTAATAAAATGTTTGCGGGACAGTTGGGATGCACGATGGAGGTCTACATTGATGATATGTTGGTCAAATCATTACGAGCGGGAGACGCGCACCTCTGAGAGTGTTTTAGAATTTTGAACGAGTATGGTATGAAGCTCAACCCAGTGAAATGTACCTTTAGAGTGACATCAGGGGAGTTTCTGGGGTATATCGTCACAAAGCGAGGCATTGAAGCAAACCCAAAACAAATTTCAACGGTCCTTAACTTGTCGTCTCAAAAAAGTGCATGTGAAGTCCAATGGCTTATGGGAAAAATAGTCGCCTCAATCGTTTAATCTCCCGCTCAATTGACAAATGTCTGCCATTTTACCAGCACCTCCATAGCAACAAAACATTTCATCTAGGATGATAAGTGTGAGGACGCGTTCAACCAGCTCAAGGCCTACATCTCGACACCCCCAATATTGACAAGACTGTAAGAAGGGGAAACACTTTATCTATACATGACCGTTTCAGCCTCGGTAGTACGTAGCATGCTCGTAAGGGAAGATCAAAGCAAGCAAAGAGCAAATTTTTTCACCAGCAAAGCGCTAGATGATGTAGAATCACGGTACCCAATGATAGAAAAACTAGCATTGGCGGTCGTAACTGCAGCAAAAACTAAGACCTTACTTGCTGCCACATATTGTGGTTGTACTATCAAACCACCCTCTTCGGACAATCCTTCACAGTCCAAGTCAATCAGGCTAACTAGCTAAGTGGACTATCGAGCTTATTGAATACGACATAGAGTACAAGGGAAGAACGGCGGCCAAGTCTCAAATCCTAGCCGACTTCTTGATAGAATTGTTGCCATAACTCATCTAGCCAGATGAATCGAATACGTGGTCCCTACACGTCAACGGATCTGCCTCAAAGCACGACTCATTAGTTGGGGTTTGGCTCGAATCACCAAACAAGGAAATACTCGAACAGTCTTTCAGGTTAGCATTCTCGGCCTCGAACAACAAAGCCAAGTACGAAGCGGTCATTGCTGGACTATGCCAGGCTAAGACCTTGGGAGCAAAATCCCTTAACACCTATGTCGACTCGTAGCTGGTCGCGAATCAACACACTAGGATCTACAAAACAAAGAACGAATGAATGGATGCCTATTTGAAAGTAGTGGACAAGCTTGCAAAAAAGTTCAGCTTATTCTTAACTAAGATCACGCATAGTGACAACTCGTCGACCGATGCCCTTGCCGTGTTGGCCTTAACATCAGACCTAACACAACACCAAGTCATACCCGTTGAAAGCATCGATTTCTCGAGCATCAACTTGGAAAAAGGAGAACCAAGAACCGCATCATGCGCGGCAATCCGCATAGACACTATACAACACGAGGGCACAGAACAACCTTACTAGGCAGATAGGCCAAAGGATTGGAGGACCGAAAAAAGGAAGAGCTGCTGGATGAGAGAAGTAGAGAGTTACAACACATAATAAGAGGTTAATGGTGGATGAAGATAGGGGAGAAAACGGCGGTCGACGATGAAGATAGATGAGAGGCGAGAGAGAAAATCGGCAGCGAGAGGGAGATGTGAAGAAGTGAAAGAGGTTTTTGTCATCCACTTGTAAAAGTTCCTTTTTATAAATAGGTTGAATTTTCGTAACCAATTGGTTTACTTGAAATTGAAATTAAATCAATTAGTGTTAATAAGATTTTAGTTTATTTGGTTAAGATCAAATCCATTAATTAAGATAATAGTGTATTGGTTTTGGTAAAATTAACATGACTTTGGTTAAATTTAGATGGTTAAAATTATAATTAGCATAGAAATTTAATATTAAATTATAATTAATCAGAAACCTAATTGATATATAACTCAGTTCATGAGCAAACTTCAAATGAAATCTGGTTTCAAAGTAAACTTCACATTAAGTTTGCTTTCAAAGTAAATTTCAATTGAAGTCTGTAAAGACCTCACTCGATATCTGCTTTCAAAGTATATCACTTGAAGTCTGCACTATATCCTAAATTCTAAGTCGCAAATCTAATAATTTCTATTTAATAAACCAAAATCAAAATAAAAACTTATATCAAAGATTAAACATTTTCATATACACAAAATTCAACTCTTTTATTTTTTACATTTTAAATTCAAAAATTACAAATCCATATAATTACCAATATATCTTGTTAAAACCTTAAACCCCAAACTCATAGTTTGTTTATGGAATATGTGGTTTGATCTTTATGTAATTGGGTACCTAGTTTTTTTGTTTGGTCATAGAGAGAAAAATTTTAATTTCACTACCATGATGGGTTAGTTTTGCAATTGATATAAAAAGAGGTTAGTTTTTTGCATTTAAATTTAATTATTTGAGTTATTTTACAATTATTTCATAACTAAAAAGAAGAATAATGAGTGGAAATTAAGATAAGAAATAAAGAAATTAGGAAACAGAAAATGAGTTAGCAAAACTAAAAACTAAGAAAAAAAAAGTAGTGGTTCTAAAGTGTTAGAATAAAAAGCAAGTGGCCTTTAACCTAGTGGAAGGTGATAAGTCCATTAAAGACAGATGCACTTGCATATCCTGGAATCGAGTCATGCGGCCTGCATTATGCAGGAACATGGCTAATGGGCTAATAGTTTTTAGCCCAATATTGACAAAAAAAAGTGTTAGAGTAAAAAATCATTCCAACAAATTAACTTAGGTTATAATATAAATAATAAAAAGATACTTTTGGTACTTATTGTTTTCATGGATAATATCTGAACCGATATCCAAAAGTATCTACTTATAAAATCCAATTATCCAATTAGATATATCCAAATATCAAAAAAAGCCGATACAGTAAATTTTGGTTCAGTTCCGATTAGATTTTTGGATTTGGATATTTTGCCAGCCCTAATAAACATAATGCAAAAAAATCATATTAAAAAGAGATAATGACTCAACTAGTCAAGAATAATCACTTAATTATAAATCTAATCTTTTAAAAATTTCAAATTGTAACTAAAGTGAAGAAACTACATGTATTTTTGTGGGTTTTTATTTTATTACGAGAATGCCATTTTGATTTAATTTTAGTAACCGTTTTTTACAAAAACAAAATAAAAATTAAACGAATTAAAAAAATTATCCTTCTTTATCTTCGTAATAAAAAAAATTGCTTTCACTCTGGAACCCTAACTCTCTTCTTCTTCATCTTCTTCGTTCTTGTCTTCTTCTTTGTCCTGTCTTACCGATCTTGTCTTTTTCTTCCTTCGTCTGGGTCAACGGCTTGTATTTCGTCATATAAAAAAAGAAAGTCGCCATCTCTGGTTTGGTTTGAAACCTACATAATTAGTTTAACTTCGTTGGAAATAGTGATAAAGGGTAGAAATTAGTGATATTAGTTCGATTTTGTTGGGTTTTAAAGTTTCTAGAGTTGGAATTTCGAAGAAAGTTAGGGTTTTTTTTGCGATTTGGTTACCAGATGTGATGTTTGGGTTCGGTACTACAGTAACTGTTTAGAAGATGATTTGATTGTAGGGTTTGTAGATAGTTTGTTTGTGTTGTGTAGGTTTAAAAGACAATGGGTTAGTTAATTAGGGTTAGGAGGGAACATGTTATGTAGGTTTATAATGTAATTGCGTTATGTAGGTTTGAAGGTTTAAACTCACCTATGTAGGTTTAAAATGTACATTATATAGGTTTGAAGGTCTCATATATGTAGGTTTGAAAAGTGTGTTATGTAGGTTTGAAGGTTTAAACTCACCTATGTAGGTTTGAAGTGAAAGTTATGTAGGTTTCAAAAACAAATTTTATTACTTAATGATGGCTTATTATTCTTTCAGCGATGGCGGAAAAGGATTAACCTGAAAGAAAATTTAGGGTTGGGAAGAGTAGTGAGAAGACAAAGAGCTTCAATCATAGTTGCAAACTCCTGTTGTTCAAGGTAATGTGTCTAGCTATTGGTGAAGATGCCTTCACATATATAAGGGACAATTTCTTAGTTGGAGTTGTACTGAAATTGAGTGAGAGGAAGTATACATGGGTAGCAAAGCTAGTCCATTGGTTGCTTATGAATCAGCTTGATATAGATAGAAGCAATGAGATGTGGGTAGTGGTTGGTAGCCAGCCAATGAGGTCCTCTCTTTCCGAATCGAGGAGATAACTGGTCTGCCCTGTAAGCTGGTCGTGGAAGGAGTTGTTGTGGAGGGATCCCAAGCGGAGTTTTGGACTGAGCTAGGCACGAGACATAATGACGGTCCAAACTTCTTTGAAGTGCGATATGTGGTGTAGATATAGTTTTGTAGGTTTGAGGGTTGTTATGTAGGTTTTTGCATACCAGTCCTGTAGGTTTTTGTAATTACTTATGTAGGCTTTGTTATATCATTGTAGGTTTAGCGTAAGTTATGTAGGTTTGATTCAACTTCTTGTAGGTTTTGTTATATCATTGTAGGTTTAGTGTAAGTTATGTAGGTTTGATTCAACTTGTGGTAGGTTTTGTCATATCATTGTAGCTTTAGTGTAAGTTATGTAGGTTCGATTCAACTTCTTGTAGGTTTTTGTTATTACTAATGTAGGTTTTCGTTAATTTGTCTTGTAGGTTTAAGTAAAAGTTGGGGGATTTGTATGTTTTCTTCAATGGTTTGTAGGTTCTGTAGGTTGAATATGGATACTATGTAGGCTTGTTTTGAAATTGGTGTTCCCTGATTTTTCAGAGACTGGAGTTTCAAGAAAATGAGAATGCTAGGTCTCCTTTTCGTTTTGCATGTTGGTATTTTGGGTCTGCACCAAGGGAGCGGGATCCCACTTACAGCTGCTAAGAGGGTGTTGGATGTGAAGAGTTTTAAAAGGTATTTGTGGGCTAGGGATGCCTTCCAATCCTTAATTAGATTTATCAAAGGAGCATCATATGGTGGGCTGACTTACAACTTACGTGGTTATGGTTGTGTCCATGTGCTGCTGATATGAGCACTAGAGTACATCGAATGCCTTGGTGAGAAATATGGTTCTCAGATTGAAGGTGAGAACATTCCACTAATCCGTTGGGAGGCAGCAAGGGGTAGAGGATGTTTGGTTGACATCTTAGAGGAGGAGATTCAGAACTCAGGTAGAAAGGTATGTAGGTTAATATAATGTAGGTATGAAACGTATTATGTAGGTTTTTATGTACACTGTATAGGTTTGTGGACTAATAAAAACTGATTGGAAAACTTATTTCAGATTCGTCTTGTTAAGCACATGGTCCAGAAGCTGGCAGATGAAATTTACCATTTCTGGGAGGAACCCGAGTGAGGTCGAGGACACAAAGATCCATAAAATGATTCAGGATATACTTGAGGACGCCTTAGATGAGAGCGTTTGGGATTATTCAAAGAAGAGGAAGTCCGAGAAGGTGGTAAATACATGGAACAAAAAAGCAAGGAAGCTAAGCCGTTTTCATGTATGTAGGTTACTTTGAAGTTATGTAGGTTTTAAAAATTAGTCTGTGGTTTGTAGGTTTTTATGCCAGCACATGTAGGTGTTTATTAAAAATGTTTTGTAGGTTTCTAATTAAGTTAGATCTATTTGTGTAGGGGGTGTAAATTCGGGAGGTTAAGGTTCAGCCTCAAAAGACAAAGCCTCAAAAAAACAATGCAAAGGACAAGAAGAAGCAGAAGGAGGCCGAGGACTCAGATGAAATAGCCATGTCTTAGAGATCCTGCCTTAAGGATCTAGTTAGAGGGAAGGCTCAGTCTTCGATGCAGAAGGAGCACTCTTCTTTACAAAACATTTTGGATGGATTGTTGGCCAAGTTCGGGGAGGTCAAGGGAAAAATGACGATAAATACGACAGCTTGAAAATTGAGATGCTCGGTTTGAAGACAAGATTTTTGGAAATGGAAACCAAAATTTGTGGATATTAGAGTCCCCTTGCTTTAATTGGTAATGGAAAACAAAGGGAACTAGAGTTGGGGAGTGGTAGTAGTGCTCGTGAAGAAGCACATGAAACAGAGGGTGCTGGAGAAAAGAAAAAGGATGGGGAAGGAGGAGATAAGAAAGATGGGGAAGGCTTAGAGATGGCAGAGGAGGTTTGCAAAGCAAAGGACAAATCTCGGGTGTGTGTTTCTCTTTTTTAAGGGGACGTAACCCGGAGAATAGAAGTTAACTATGTGATGTAGGTTTATAGATCTTGTGTTGTAGATTATATTTGTAAGTGTTGTAGGTTTTTAAACTCAGTTATCAAGAATTTGACATCTTAACAGTTATGTAGTTTGAAATATTTCATTCAAAACTTTGTAGGTTTGTAAGATTTCATTTCACAACTTTGTAGGTTTGTAATAACATTGTAGGCTTAATAAAATGTAATTCTTCATTCAGAGTGCAAAGTTGTGGAAGGTATTGACAGAAGAAATTTCGGCCCCAGAGAGCCCACTGACATGCATTGTGAGATCTTGTAATACAGAACCCACAGGGACTTTGTACACCACGCCTCAATCTGATGGCAACATCGATATGACTTTAGATGATGATACTTGGTTGAGGACTGAACCTAGGGTTGAGAAGGAAAAATTAACAAAGGCATCTAACAACGTGAATGAATTGTCTTTAGTGTCTGTTGCACGAGAGAGTAGAAAAATGAAACCCGCTGCTTCACAAGTAAGTAAACATACAATGTAGATATATAATGATGTGTTGTAGGTATTTCAACTTCTTGTAGGTTTCTAAGCTATGATGTAGGTTTGACATGTAGGCTTGTAGGCTTTTTAGCTATGATCTAGGTCTAACATGTTGATGCGGATCAGGTTTTAACCTAAAGCAATCTACTGCAAGTGCACAACAATGAAGTAGTAGTACTTAAGGATCGTATCCACGAAGAATCAAGTATTGCACTAATGATTGTCGAATGTATTTCTCAAGCTATACCAATCAGATTTTGGTGATTAACTAGCAACTTAAATGATGTAAACTATATAATAAAAAGCCCCAGGCATAAGGTATTCATTGGGAAGTACGAATCTTAAACTATTCAGAACAATGTTAAGCTCAATTCTTGAGTTGAACAAAAAGGTATAACAAGCCTACTCTCGTAGAACTTGAGACTCTACTCGATAATCTAGAGGTCCTAACTCTCGTTGGTTCCAAATTACAAATAGGTATTAATCAAGTAGGTTCAACTATCTACAATCAACCTAAACATCAGCTATCGCGGTCTAGGATTGATTGCTCATCTAATCTAGTTCAGATTCCTAGCAAGCTTTTGGAGTGCTAACAACCTAGGTTCATAGATTAGTTGAACAGGCTATTCTAAGCATTAAGCACAAGAATTAGATGGAGAATACTCTTATTTGATTTGATTCTATTTGTTCCTAATCATTGATTCCTAAATCCCTAGAAACCCTAAACCTGATTGGTTAACTACTCAGACATGATTTGAATTAAAACAAAAGACAGAATGAAAATAAACTGAAATTTCATAAAAATATAAAAAGGAAGTTTAGAGATTCTTCTCAATGCTGAATTCGCTCTCTCTCTCTAGCTTACTAAATAGCTCTCAAAGTTCTCTATGAATAATGAATGGTATATAAAAGAAACAGAAAATAAAAGTATTTATATGTCCTGAGATCTAGGTGCAAAAAGGTAAATTAGGTATTTGCTTTGGATGCTCGTTGATTGATCGATCAAGATGTTGATCGATCGATCATGGTCTTGTGTGATCGATCTTCAACACGTCAGGTCGATCGTGAGGTCGAGCATTGTTCTGGCAAAAAGATTTGATCGATCGATCAGTGTGTTGATCGATCGATCATAGGCCTTTTCCGTGAAACTTCAAGTAATACTCCAAAACCATCCAAACGATGCCCCAATGTGAATAATCCAAGTTCCTATATTTTCCACCTGAAAGTGACATAAAACACAGACAAAAACTCTAAAATTAGGCATGTTAATAAGCTTAAAACCTGTAAAATAGAGGTATATTAATTCACCCAGACTTAGCTTCTTGCTTATCCTCAAGCAAAGCTAGAAAAGAATCAAAGAGAAGATTCCCTCAAGGAACTCATTTATCATCATATATTGCACAATACACTCCATATGAACCAATCAATACTTACCTCTTGATATCGAGACCACATTGTACTTCCTCTAGACTTAGCTTCTTGCTAATTAGACTTTACAATCGATATCAAAATACCGAAATGCACCATACCGACTTCCTAATCATCTAAGTGATGTCTCATCAAGGAGGTATCGATCAATGAACACATGGACTCATCATCAGCCTTTATCTGAACAAAAGACTATCTTCATATGGTTCCTTTACTCTTATTCCATTCATTTACAGTTGATTTCTCCCTACTTACCTAGGGTATGATTGTATTTTTTTATCAACTGCTCAGCCAATATTTTCCTACTTACCTAGGGTATCATTTTTTTAATTGGCTGTCCAACTAGATATCTCCCTACTTACCTAGGGTATCATTTTATTTTTTTCAACATGTTGGTTCTTTAGCAACTCAAAGAATGAAAGCAAAAGTGGCTTCATTGGTTCAAAATTTTCGATCCTTGGCCATCTTTTAACATGCTTCAACTTTGTTTTTAATCACATTAGAATCTTAAAACATTCGAATAACTAAGAGAGGGGAACCATACTCACACAGATAAGTCTTTCAGGACTGAAGAGAGGAATCCGATCCAATGCATACCAAGCCCCTTGACAAGAAAGTCAAGTTAAAGTTGAAATCGCCAGTAGATTCTTTAAATACCTGAAAACCGGTATGTGTCATTGAGAAGATGCTTTGTCTCTAGGTTTTTCAATAGTTAATCGATTCCCAACAAGTGCATATCAACGATCCTAAAAGCATAATGGTGCAACAATCCTCGAAAATCATGGTTCCTTAGAAAACAAGTTTCAAAAGCGCAAGAACATAACATAGATAGAGTTAAAGTCTAAAAATAACAACTAAAAAGAAACAAAACAAAGCAAAAAGCGTTAGTCACAACAAGTGCATCTCCCCCAGACTTACTTCACACTGTCCCCGGTGTGTAAACAAGCAAGAAGAGATCACGACGTACGCATAAAAAAGAAACAAAACAGAAAAATAAAAATCAAAAATAAAGAAAGAAAAAGGGTAAGAAAAACCGATCACTCAGGACTCTGGCTCTCTCGGTCTCGAGGTGCTCGCTTATGTTGACAAGGAATGCGCTGCTCAAGTGGTTGATCCTCTGTGTCCTCAGAGTCAACCTCAGATCGATGTTCAGCAACATCTGATCAACGTGCATCAGCTCTCGTGCTACTCTCTAGCTGATCCACAGTAGGTGCACTCATACAAAAAGCGATCAGTATCCTCCGAAGGGCCTCCCAAAGGCGTCTCCTCATCGAATGCTTCCTCTGCTTGGTCTCATAGTGCCAATGTTGATACTGCTGCTCAGTAAAGTCATCCGAGAAAGGAGGAATATCATACTCTACACTATACTCGGGAATAAGATACTCAAGTGTCTGAGCAACGTCTGGCTGCAACGGTGTAGGTGCTGGGGCTGCAGCTGATGAACGTCTCCATGTAGATCGTCGCAGAGGCTGAGGCTGCTCTCTCTCGCACTGTAATCTCATGATGTGCAATGTGTGGCTCGAAAATTACATTCTCTCTATAGGTGAGAGATGTAAACGCAGGTGCAGGCAAGGAACAAAGGTAAGGCTCAACATCTCTAGTAAAATACATCCACTTTGTTTGCTCGGTGATGTAAGTGAAATTGGTCAAGACCTGATCATCAACATATGCGATCCTCTTATTCTTCACTATGTTACTAAGATCCAGCTGCAAGTACTCAAACATGAGGGTCAAGAGACTAGCTATCATCTCGGTGACAGGCTGACTCGGAGTGCCTCTGAAACGACGTTCGGGAAGAAGCTTCGCGAACACATATCCCAGTTGATATCACAAGGACAAACATCAGGAGTAGGCACAGAACCGTACAAGTCTGGTATCGTAGGATACAAAGCATGATGGAGGATCTCTAACTCCGGCTTGGTCAAAGCAGGGTTGATCTCCTTACACAGAATCATGGAACCTAACATCTTGGCCACAATCCAAATCGCAGGATTACGGATGTAGATGAGCTTCGAATCTCTGCCCTGAAATTCACCATTAGCCAAAATATCCCAAAGAGCACTAAGAGGAGTACCTTGACAAGAAGGTAACTCACTGTTAGCTTCCTCATGGAACCCATAAATCTGGCAAATCTGTTGAACGGTCAAGTGGTAGCGAATACCACGGTATAGGAATGACATATAAGCCACATACAAAGGAGCATGTGGGTCGGCTGCGAGATGAAGATCACAGGAGGCTAAGAACTGTCGGACTGCCTCCGGGTACAGTGGCTGTGGCTTGGTCATGAAGATACCAAGGCCTAATCTCTCGAGCATATCCATCACATCATCGAGAAAGCTTTCTGAATGTCATCTGACATAAAAATTTGGTTAGGATGAGCTTGTTCCTCAACAACTGATCATACAACACAGGATGGAAGCTCTCCCATCTCGAATCTTCTGTCCTCTTCCTGTAAGCAGTGTCGTTCTTCAACAACGGCAGATCCGACCTATTGCCCAAATTCCTCTCAAAAGGTTCACCATCTGGTCTAGGCCAAGGTAAACATGTTCGCTCGAACACTTGGGGATTCGAAGGGTGTCCTTCCTCTAAGTTAGCTGAACGTCTAACCTTACGAGAAGGTTGCTTTCCCTCACAATTTTTACCCATGATCTGCACATATCGATCAAACAAAACCGAGAAAAATCAATATCCTCAAAAATTTTGGAAAATCAATGGAATCCAAATGAGAATTATGTGAAATCAATTGCTAAATCAGTCATAGAACATCTAAAACATCCAGCAATGCTTCAATCAACAACACAAATTCCCAATTCTATATCAAAAATCCAAAATTCATCCAAATTCTCCAACAACCTAACAATCGATTTCTAGGTAAAAATCTAACAATACAATCGGTAAGACTGGTCAAAATCTCCTTATAATCATGACTACATATTGGATTAACACAATTGAGCAATAATAAATCAAAATCTAGAATTCCCAAAAAACTCACCAATTTTTATCACTTCAAAATCGAAAATTTAGAAGCCATACATTTGCCAATCGAATCAAATGAATATATAATTGGGTAGAGGATGGAGTTTCGATCAGGTTAGGCCTTTGAATCAAAGAAAACGGTCAAGAATCGAGGAATATAGAGGATTTTTAAGTTTTTCACCTAAAAATCGCCTAAACCCCGCGAAAGAGAATAATTTGAACGAAACTCGTGTTTTCTATGTTATAATGACTTACCTATCCCATTGATCAATCAATCAAGGCGTTGATCGATTGATTGTACCTATTAAAACTCGCTGATCAATCGATCAGAACTGTGCAGGTCGATCAGCAGATCAAGCGTTCCTCTCCTTGCATGTTTGATCGATCGATCCTCCTCATAAGATTGATCATAATATCGAGCGTAGTACCTTGAAGAACCGCTGATTGACTGATCGCTGGGTGGATCGATCGATCAAAGCCCCTTTGTCCGTTTTTCTCACCTAAAACAAACTCAAACCAAAATCAAAAATCAAACTAAACCAGAAAAACTATTAAAATAAAAACTATCTATTAGTGGGTTGCCTCCCACTCAGCGCTTGTTTAAAGTCAATAGCTTGACTTGAATGCCACCTATTTGGCTAAATCATCCTTGGGAGGAATGATCACTCCCTTGGTTTTCATCTCTTCTTCGATGAACTCATTGAGTTGTTTATCCTTCCTGTGAAATTTAGCACATGTTGTGTCCAGCAACACTACAATTCCATCAGGCTTCAATTCCTTTACCGAATATGGTCCAGGAGATTCAAGACTAAGTCTTCCTGCAAAAATCTTCAAACACAAATTCTGAAGTATATTCTCATAGTATTCATCGCGTTTCTCAATAAGGATACTATCATCATATTCAGCCGATTCTCCTGCTTGCTCATTATAGATCTCATATTCGTCATCCGATGACCAATACTCTGGTTCCTCATACTCCAAACTTGTGTTGATCAAATTCACAACCTCAATCTTCTCATTCTCAACACAACTCCTTATCACACCACACAGGTTCTTAGTCGATTTTCTTATAGAATAGGAGATTTCTTTATTAACATTTTCAAGCACCACTCTCTGGTTGGGAAAGTCAATCCTTTCCCCAACAGTATTCAAGAATGGTCGACCCAATAGAACGGGCGCAGCTCCTTCCTTAGCCATCTCAACAACCATAAAATCGGTTGGAACCTTGCAATTTTCCACAATGAATGTGAAATCAACTAACCTGCCCCTTGGGCTCTTAGAAGTGGCATCACCAAACGAAATGGAAGAGGTATGCTCCTGCATAAGCTCGATCTCAAGCTCCCTCATTGTCTCCAATGAGATCACACTAACACTTGAACCGGTGTCACATAAAGCATCACCAAACTTCAACTTGCCAAGAGAACAAGGAATGGTGAATTCTCCTTGATCTTCTTGCTTTACAAGCTCCTTGAGATAAGGTATAGGAGGTCGATATATATCCTCACAGCTGCTCTCCTTATCCACACCGAGTTCCTTAGCCTTAAGATTCACAACATTGCAAGATTCTCTAGGGTTCTTCTCGACTTTACCGGTAAAGCTCCTTGTGCCCTTCTTATAGCTTCAGCTGTTTGTGCCACTTGTGTATCCAACTTCTTCAAGTGTACTGAGACGGATTCAAACTTATTGTTCAAATCGTTGTACATGCTGTCCACCTTAGTATTGAGATCCTTAGTAGACTTTTGCTGTTTTGTTGCAAGCTGTTGAATGAGAACTTTAATCTCATCATTAGAAGTTCCAAATGAACTTGCTTGTTGTGCCGGTTTTTTTGTATAAGGCTTGTAAGGTTTTCACCAATCTCCAGCTCCTGAATTCGACCTTTGGTTGCTCCATCTCTGCCCTGAATTCTGCATAAACGGTTTACCTTGAAATAATGATCCTTGTGGCATCATTGGAGGTGGCATGACAATGTCCTATGGATTCTCGATGTTGGTGCTCCTGTATGAGAGATAGTTCTGGTTATATCCCCTATATTGCCAATTAACATAATCAACTTCTTTCTTATCTTCATACATATCGGACTCAACCTGGACTTGATCAACTTCCCTAGTGTCATCCAGCTCATGCACTCCTCGATTCTCTCCACGACTTGCCTTGATAAGCATGTCGAGCTTCTCTGAAATCTCATTGATCCTCTGAATCTCCACACTATTGACCTTCTTGCTTTGATCATATTGTGGATAATGGTTCCCTGAACTTGCAGCTAAGTTGTCGATGAGGGTGAAGGCTTCATCCCTAGTATTTGTCATGAAGTCTCCATCGCTAGCAGCATTCAAAGACTTCTTATACTCCCAATCTATTTCTCCATAGAATGTATTGAGCAACTGCTCATCCAAATAGCCATGATGGGGGCAGTCTCGTTGGTACTCTTTGAATCTCTCCCAAACTTCATGCAAAGACTCACTAGAACGTTGTTGAAACGCTGAGATCTTGCTTCTTAATATTGCAGTCCTTGACTTGGTATAGAACTGATCCAAGAAGACAGCTTTAACTTCAGCCCATGTATTCAATGAGCCTGGAGGCAAAGATCACAACCATCTAGAAGCTTTATCAGAAAGTGAATAGTGAAACAGTTTACACTTCACATAGTCTGCAGGGACTCCATTCGAACTCTTGGTACTGCACATGTCTTCAAAATTCTTGATATGATTGATAGGGTTCTCTCCAGGGAGACCGTTGAAGACATATTGCTTCACTAATCCAATCAGCTGAGGCTTGATCTCATAGTCTTGCCTCTGGATAGGTGCATGTCAAATAGCAGACCTATTTTGATAGCATGTGTAAGGTGTATCCATATCACCTATAACTCATCTTCGACGCTGCTCTTGCTGCCTCCTTAGCATAGCCAAATCTCTCTGCAATTGTTTAACAGCTTGTTGAACATCCTGATCTCTCATAATATTTGGCCGAGTCTCATGGTCTTGAGGATCCTGCTGGTTTTCCTGACTCATTGCAACTCTAGCAAATTCTTCATTATTTAAACCAAGTTCTTCATTATATAAACTAAGTATATTGTCTGAACCTTGACACATTCGATGCATAAACCTGAAACAAAAAAAAACAAAATACAAAACAAAACGTAAGTAAAAGAGTATAGATTTGAAAGCAAATCTTAATCAAAAGGCAACTAATTGATTCTCCGGCAACGGCACCAAAAACTTGATGCGGATCAGGTTTTAACCTAAAGCAATCTACTGCAAGTCCACAACAATGAAGTAGTAGTACTTATGGATCATATCCATGAAGAATCAAGTATCGAACTAATGATTGTCGAATGTATTTCTCAAGCTATACTAATCAGATTTTGGTGATTAACTAGCAACTTAAACGATATAAACTATATAATAAAAAGCACCAGGCATAGGGTATTCATTGGGAAGTAGGAATCTAGCTAGGGAAACTATTCAGAACAATGTTAAGCTCAATTCTCGACTTGAACAGAAAGGTATAACAAGTCTACTCTCGTAGCACTTGAGACTCTACTTGATAATCTAGAGGTCCTAACTCTCGTTGGTTCCAAATTAAGAATAAGCATTAATCAAGTAGGTTCAACTATCCACAATCAACGTAAACATCAGCTATCGCGGTATAGGATTGATTGCTCATCTAATCTAGTTCAGATTTTTAGCTAGCTTTTGGAGTGCTAAAAATCTAGGTTCATAGATTAGTTGATCAGGCTACTCTAAGCATTAAGCACAAGAATTAGATGGAGAATACTCTTATTAGATTCGATTCTATTTGTCCCTAATCATTGATTCCTAAATCCCTAGAAACCCTAAACCTGATTGGTTAACTACTCAGACATGATTTGAATTGAAACAAAAGACATAATGAAAATAAACTAAAATTGCATAAAAATATAGAAAGGGAGTTTAGAGATTCTTCTCAATGTTGAATTCTCTCTCTCTCTCTAGCTTACTGAATAGCACTTAAAGTTCTCTGCGAATAATGAACGGTATGTAAAAGAAACAAAAAATAGAAGTATCTATATGTCCTGAGATCTAGGTGCAAAAAACGAAAATTAGGTATTTGCTTTGGATGCTCTTGATCAATCGATCAAGATGTTGATTGATCGATCGTGGACTTGTGTGATTGATCTTCAACATGTCAGGTCGATCGTGAGGTCGAGTATTGTTATGGCAAGAAGATTTGATCGATCGATTAGTGTGTTGACCGATCGATCATAGGCATTTTCCGTGAAACTTCAAGTAATGCTCCAAAACCATCCAAACAATGCTCCAATGCCAATAATCCAATTTCCTATGTTTTCCACCTGAAAGTGACATAAAACACAGACAAAAACTCTAAAAATAGGCATGTTAATGAGCTCAAAACCTGTAAAGTAGAGGTATATCACATGTACACTTGTAGGTTTTAATAAACTAGTGTACCTTTCATTCTTGTAGGTTACGCCTTTCAAAGGCTGTTCAGTTGTGAAGCGTATTGTGCGAGGTGTTAACTATTTGATCGTGATATATGATCCTTTAGGTGATTATGAGAAGGCAAAATTAGACAACCTTATTCATTACATCTTAACCGAAGAATAAGTACAACAAAATGTGCAACACAAATATGTGAGCTTACCTGGTTGTATAACTACTATTTATACTCAGGTATGGTGGCAACATCCATAAAAACACTGACTTCTACCACTGCCTGATGACATGCAAGGAGGAATGGCCGCGTAATGACAGTCGATACGAGTGGTTGACTACACAGGTAAGTATGTAGGTTTTTTACCGCATTGTAGGTTTAGGGTAAGTAATGTAGATTTGATTCAACTTCGTGTAGGTTTTGTTATAGCATTGTTTGTTTAGGGTAATTTTTGTAGGTTTGATTCAACTTCTTGTAGGTTTTGTTATATCAGTGTAGGTGTAGTGTAAGTTATGTAGGTTTGATTCAACTTCGTGTAGATTTTGTTATATCATTGTAGGTTTAGGGTAAGTTATGTAGGTTTGATTCAACTTCTTATAGGTTTTGTTATAGCATTGTAGGTTTGATTCAACTTCTTGTAGATTTTGTTATATCATTGTAGGTTTGGTGTAAGTTATGTAGGTTTGTTTCAACATCTTGTAGGTTTTGTTATAGCATTGTATGTTTACTTCCCGATTCTTTATACGTTCATGTAAACATGATTTTACAATTTCTTCCAGCATATGGCCGCTATTATGCTCATGTTTCAGAGAAGACATGTCCAGTCGGTAACACCATTCAGATATTGGCGCATTGCTTTTATTGATGTGGAGTTCTCCACAATGTGGGCTTCGGGGTACGAGAACGACTTCCTCCCCTGCAAGGGAAAGAACTATAGATTCAACGAAGGATACTTAGACATGTACAAAGGAGACAATGGTATGTATGCAATTGGGAGGAAACGGCTAACTGATGTCGATTGGGTGTACCTAGTACACAATGTTGGGGAAGCTCATTGGGTGGCCTTAAAGGTGGACTTAGTGAAGGGTAGGATAAAAATCTTTGATTTGTACATGTCGCTAATGACTGACCAGGTAATAGTAGGCCGCTGCAAAGTCTTTTCTCGGATGATCCCAAGCTTTATCAAGCAAATGTTACCTTTGGCTGAGAAAGGAAGGATTACACAAACAACTTTCAAGATGTCGAGGGTGAAAGAAACTCCTCAACAAAGCTGTGGTGGAGATTAAGGGATATTCGCTCTTAAGTTTGTTGAGTGCTTGGCCTTATGTGTGAATTTTCAGGGTTTGAGCTAGAGCATGATTCCATTCCTTCGGATGAAGTATGCGGCTGAGACAATGGATGAGCTTCCCGGGGACTGTGAAGTCATCAGGACCAATCCCGACCATGAGCTGATAAGATTCCATTCATCATTGATAGTCAACCATGAGATACGTTCTTATGTAGGTTTATGGTTAAAATGATCTGCATTTTTAATTTAGCCTATCTTTGTTAGTAGTTTTGTTATGTAGTAGGTTTACGATAATCCTACAAAGGGTATCAATGTCTGATTCACTTTGAATGGCTTTGTAGGTTTAACGTTTATGAACCTTGTAATCTTTTGTAAACAACAATTGTACCTTCGTAGGTTTATCTAATTACTTTGTCCATTTAAGACAACACACTGTTGTTTTGAAAACAGATACATGCAATGAAGGTTTTACAACACACATTGTAGGTTTAACAACATGCAATGTAGGTTTTACAACATATTGTAGGTCCATAGGGCACATAACAGTAACACAATCATTAAGTCTGAGATGGGCAAGTCCGAGTATTATGACCGCCTTGAGAACACCATGAACAAGTGTATGTCTTCCTTGGTCGTTTAGATTCAGCTACAACCTCTAGGACGCTCTTCATTCTAGAGTGTTTTGGTGTGCCTACTTGTTTTTGAATGGCTGAAGGTTTACAAACCTTACTAGCCACTTCATCAGGAACAGGAATAGCAGCATCTTGAGGCTTAACACATTTAGCGTACGCTTCGTATAAATTTGATGTGTGGTAATAGGAATGAGTGAGGCGATAATTTGAAGACATGCACTTTCAGCGGCAGCTAGGGCATGGACACACAGAATTTGTCTAAGTAAAACCTCTTACATGAACATTTTCTCTTAGTCAAGTTCACAACATTAGATGACGTGTTGTTTGTGACTTGTGTTTGTTGTTCATCTATTTGTTGTACGTTCGTATTTTTTTGATTCCTCAACTCCTCCCTACAAAAAATAAGAAAACAACTCATAGTAAACCTACATAGATGGGTTTAGTAAACCTACATAGATGGGACTAGTAAACCTACATAGATGAGATTACTAAACCTACATAGATGAGATATGTGATGTTTCTCATATTTTGTCGGTTTTAAGCTCATTATTATGGTTATATTTGGGAACATTTTCTATGTTTTATTGAGATTTCAGGTCAAAAACGTTCAGAGTTGGAATCATGCTTGAAGGTGGACTTTGGAGAAGTTTGAAGCATTTTCTGGTATTTTCCACGAGAGGGAGGATCGATCGATCAACACAAGGATCGATCAGTTCTTTAACAAAGAATATGCGCACAATCAGAAGAACGACTTGGCTTCTTAGATCGACTCAATATCCAAAGATTGATCGATCATCTCTAAGATTGATCGATCAATGCTTTTCGAAGAAACCTAATTTCACGATTTTTTAGCTTTTGTTTTGAAACCTATAAATACTATTTTCCTATCTTATGTTTGTAAGTCGTCTTTGAGCTTTTGAGGAACGATTTTTACAGCAGTTTTAGAGTTTGTAAGCTAGGAAGAAGATCTCTTCATACTTGAGAAGAATTTCTGAACCCTATTATTATTTCTTAATGCAATTTTAGTTTCAGTTCATCATGATTTACTTGGTTCATTGTTCTATGTCTCAGTAGATCTTAGATCGGATTTAGGGATTCTAAGGTTTTATAATTCAACTGTTAGGGAACAAATAGGATTGATGAATAGAAGATTCTCCATCTAATACTTGAGTTTAATGCATAGATTAGCTTGATCACCTAGTAATTGATTTTAAGTTGTTAACTTTCCAGAAGTTTGTTAAGAATGAGAACTAGATTAGAACAACAATTTCTTCACTACCAACGAGAGTTGATGCTAGGTTGGGTTGTAGGTAATTGAACCTAAACGATAAAGCCTATTTGTAATCTGAAACCAATGAGTGTTAGGATCTTTAGATTATTAGTAGAGGGGTAAATTCAACGAGAGTTGGTTTATCTTTATTTATGTTCAAGCCGAGAATATGATTAGATTAGTTCCTGAATAGTTTTCCTAACAAGAATTCTAACTCCCGAATGAATACCCAAAATCCGATTGCTTTAGTTATTTGATTACATTCACGTTTAAGTTGTTAGTATTTATTTATCTAATTTTGATTGATATAGCTTGCGATTTGATAGAATTCGAAAGTGTGATTTGGTTCTCTGAGGAATTTGACCCCTAAATACTATTATGTTTGTTGTGCACTTGTAGTAGAATATAGGGCTAAAACTCGTTGTATCAATATGTTAACCTACATAGATGATACTAGTAAACCTACATAGCTGAGACTAGCAAACCTACATAGCTGAGACTAGCAAACCTACATAGATGGGACTAGTAAACCTACATCTGAGACTAGTAGAGGACTAGTAAACCTACATAGATTAGACTACTAAACCTACATAGATGAGATATGTTACCCTACATAGATGAGACTAGTAAACCTACATTAATGACATATGTTAACCTACATAAAGGAGCCTAGTAAACCTACATTGATGAGACTAGTAAACCTACATAGCTAAGACTAGTAAACCTACATAGCAACTACGAAAACACCTACATAGATGAAACTAGTAAACCTACATAGCAACTATGAAAACCTACATTGATGAGTCTAGTAAACCTACATAAACAAATAACATACATGTAACACTTTCTCAACGCCAGAAGTGAGAGCTGTTGTCATCAATCTTGCATTTTTCCTCCTATTAGTGAACCACCGTGTTAACATGGACCTGATTGTGTCAATTAGTTGCATAATTGAAAAAGTCCTAGCTTCACTCAAGGCATGATTGATTGATTCAGCTTCGTTGTCGTGATGTTGTACCTATTACCAGGGAAATATACACGACTTACCATACGAATTATAGATGGTGTTTTTTATCGGTTTTTAACCCTTATTTCCATGTTTTTATTGAGTCAATGTATATTTTTTAGATTACTTTAGTCTGTTTTAGAGTCTTTTCAGGTCATAGGTCATATTTGGAGAAGATGAGTTATTTTGAGAGAAAACGAGCATATGGAGATGCAGAATCATGCAGAAGCGTTAGAATTTTGGATTCTTCTGATAAAATCTTTCCACCGTTGGATCAAACTGAGATTTAGACACGAGATAGCCACGTGAGTTCGCTTTCATTTTAAGGTGGGGCAATCAGACAAGCAGTTAGGAAAATATGATTATTGTACCGAAGACATGTCATTCTGGCCGCGAACAAACGCCACTAGAAGATGCGTTCGACTTGAGGATCAATCTACTAAAGCCTTGATCGATCGGTCAACACCTTGATCGATCGATCATCGATGTTTCGCGAGAAAACCCTGAAATTTCCATATTTCACCCGGTTTAACTCATTTTGTACCAGAAAGATTTTCCCTTATAAAAACTAGGTCTAGCCATATTTTAGAAGCAACAATCCTATCATTATTTTCAGCAGCCCCTTTTAGTTGTAACCTTGGGAAGAGGATTTCATTCTCCACAAGTCTTTGGAGAAGACTTCTAAACCCTCTTTTATTTTCTATTCCAATTCATGTGTCTTTTCATTATACTTTGTGTTTCTGCTTTGATCATGTCTGAGTAGATTCCTTGTCAGGTTTAGGGTTTCTAGGGATTTAGAAATCAATGATTAGGGACAAATAGGGTTCAAATTCAATAGAGTATTCTCCATCTAATCTTATGCTTAATGCTTAGAATATCCTGATCAACTAATCTATGAACCTAGGTTGTTAACTCTCTAAAAGCTTGCTAGAAATCTGAACTAGGTTAGATGAGCACTCAATCCTTAACTGCGATAGCTGATGTTTTAGGTTGATTTTGGATAGTTGAACCTAGTTTTTTAATACTTGTTTGATATTTGGAACCAACGATAGTTAAGACCTCTAAATTGTCGAGTGGAGTCTCGAGTACTGTGAGAGTATACTCGTTACACGTTTCTGTTCAAGTCGCGAATTGAGCTTAAGTATTTCCCTGAATAGTTTCCCTAATTAGATTTCTTTTTCCTGATGAATACCCTATGCCTGATGCCTTTTTTAATTATTAGATTCTTATTGTTATTGCTTTGTTTTGTTTCATTCTCACCATTATTTGATTTGTCTTAGCTTGAATTTAATCTAGAAATCGATAATGTAACTATTAGTCCTCGTGGATTTTATCCTTAAGTGCTACATCGATACGATACGCACAAGAGGTTAAATTGGTATAATTTACCTTGTATCAATTTTGGCGCCGCTGCCAGGGACCAATTGTGTTGCCTTTCGACTTAAGATTGAACTTTAGTCTAAGATTTTTGATTTTTACTAACTTTTTTGTTTTTTCTTTTTTTTCTGAATCACGTGTCTAACATGAAAGCAAGCAATTGACCATGGGATATGAGCCTGAATCGATTGGGTGGTTACGTAATAACCGGCTACGCAGTGATTGGTTATGTAATGACTACTTAAATCATGAGAGGATGCGTGAACGGTATCCCCAAGATCAAACTACTAAGGAGGAGCTTATAGATATGTTGCAGCAGCTTCTTCATAAGCTACTTACATTGGAAATCAATGCAATACCTGAGAGGGTGAGCAACAATATCAATAGTAATCATGAAGAGGTGTGTGCACTTATGGAGATGCATAAGACTTCTCAAGATTCCAAAGTAACCTTCATCATTGACTACGACATAGAAGTTGACGAGATTGCCAAACTGGTGTTTAGCGATAGATCAGAGTATGAGAATTGGGTTGCTAGTGTTCTTATGCAAGAACAGACACAAAACCAACTAAAGGTACATGTGATTCAACCCTTGAAATTGGTGATTTTGAGGAAATTCCACTACCTTGCACCAAAAAGGTAGTCTCTAACAATCCCTGCTCATTGATGGATACTTGGAATTATCATGTAAATCTCAGGATAAATTAGACTACTTTTTAGTAAATTCGATTAGTCTTGAGATTGACTTCATATTTCCATTTAATGCATTTGATCCTCCAAGTAGTCTGAACTTCAAGGAATATCTTATGAAATATTTCACTCTTGTGGTAGCTTGCTTGATGAACATCTGGTTCTGCTATTATGGGCAATTGCCTTTCTTCTTTGGTATATTGTCTTTTGTGAAAACAGGAGGAGGACCAAAGGTGCATTGACTCAACTTTTTGATTCTCATAATTAACATCTGAGACCAAAGTCAAGCTAATGACTTTAAACAAGCGCTGAGTGGAAGGCAACCCACTAGTAGGTAGTTTTCATTTTCTGCATTTTTTGTTTTCTGTTTTTCTTGTTTTTGTTTTCGTCTGGTTCAGGTAAGAGAAATCTGGTCGAGACACTGTGATCGATCGATTACTGTTGGGATCGATCGATCCTCGAATACTAGGAGGTGCACGCTCGATCTCGTGATCGACCACCAAGAGAATAATCGAGTGATCGTGTCTTCATAGAACCTAGTGCTCGACCCAATGATCAACCTCCGCAAGTGTGATCGATCGATCATCGAAAAGAGAGTCACAGAAGATACTTATTGATCAATCGATTCAGCCCCTGATCGATCGATCATCGAGCCAGGTAAGTCTTGTGATTTCAAAACCGGATTTGACTGATTTTTGGGAGAAATTTTTTAGATTTTCAAACATTCATATCTCCCTCGTTTCTAATCGGATTTGAGTGATTTTTGAGCCTAACCCATTTGTATTTCCATCCTCTTTCTAATTGGCTAACTCTCTTTTTCGGTCTGTAAAAGCATTTTTCTCTATTACCCTATTTATTTTTGGCAAAATTTTGGGAATTTGGGTTTTATGAAATTTGACTTTTTCATGATTGATTATGCAAACTTCTTGTGTTTTTAATTTTTATATGATGATTTGAGTCCCTTTACCCAAATTTTGGATAAATTTTACTCGAGTTTGATGTTTAGGTTGAAAAATAATTTTAGAGAAATTTGAGAATTTAAGATTGAAATTGATACAATGTTTGATTGATTGATGCATTGATGGATGTTTGTATGTGTTGATTATTGAATTTAGCAATTGATTTCACAGTATCTATTCCAATTTAAAAATTTTTATTTTCTCTCGAGAAACTGAAATCTCTGTTTTTCTTTGGTTGTTGATTTACAATGAATGATTCGAGTAGCTATCCGTGCACTTTTGTCCAACCACAATCAACTTTTGCGTCGGACCTTTAGATCGACCTCATCACTGATGATCATTCGATCCAGCTCTCCGAGCACTTGAGATCAATCGATCGTCACCCAGATCGATCGATCCATATGCTCAGGTTTGTTTTACTTCTCCATTGTCTCCCTTTGTATTCGTATGATATTTTTGTGTAAGTTATACTTCTTTAGAATTATTTTCACACCGATATTGTGTGAAGTAAGTCTGGGGGAGTACACTTGTGGTGACTAACGCGTTTTGTTTCTTTTTTTTTCTTTTTTGAGTATTTTTAAATCTTTTCTTGAGTCACCTTTTATTTTATCGAGTCAAAAATATTGTAGGGAACTATGATTTTTTGAGTAATAGCCATATTTCCAGAAACTTAAGTGACCATTGGTTCAAGCTTGACAGAGATCTATGACTATTGGAAAACCTAGAGATTGTGTAACTTCTCAATGTTACCCATATCCTCTCAGGTATTCGAAGAATCTCATGTCGACTTCACACTTAACTTGACTTAATCTTCTTGTCAAGGGGATTGGTAAGCATCGGATCACATTCCTCTCTTCAGTCCTGAAAGACTTATCTGTGTGAGTATGGTTCTCCTCTCTTAATCATTTCAAAGTGTTTGTGCTAAATGTGCCATCTCTGAAGTAACTATAAAACAAAGTTGGATGCAATGTTAGTAGACTGAGGAAAACTCCAATGACGCTACTCTTGCCTTCATTCTTTGAGTTGCTAAAGAACCAACCAGTTGAAAAAGTAAAATCATACCCTAGGTAAGTAGGGAGATATCTGGTTGGACAACCAATAAAATAATGAAACCCTAGGTAAGTAGGGAAAAATTGGTTGTGCAGCCAATAGAAAAAATAAAATGATAACCTAGGTAAGTAGGGAAAAAGTGGCTGCAAAGTGAATAAAATGAGAGGAAAGGAACCATAGGGAAGATAGTCTTTGTGTTCAAGTTATGGCTGAAGAAGAATCCATGTGTTCTTTGATCGATATTCCCTTGATGAGACCACAGTTAGATACTTTAGGAAGTCGGTATGGTGCATTTGGATTTCTTGTTTGGATTATGGAGTTTGTTTGAGACAGATGTAAAGTCTGAGGGAAGTACAAGGTGGTCTCGACTCTATCAGGTATGTTTTCATGTGGCCTACTAAAGGGATTGCTTTTGTGGTGTTCTTAGGATGGAAGGAGTTCTCGCATTTTCAAACCTCTTTTCAGTCTTTGCTTACTTGAGGACAAGCAAGAAGCTAAGTATGGGGGAGGGGGAAAGTACTTCCCATGTTTTCAAACTTCTTTCTCATTCTTGGTTTTTCTGTTTGCTTGAGGACAAGCAAAAGATTAAGTCTGGGGGAGTTGATAGACGGTGTTTTAATCGGCTTTTAACCCTTATTTTCCATGGTTTTATTGAGTCAAAGTATATGTCTTAGAGTCTTTTAGTCTTTTTAGAGTCTTTTCAGGTCATCTATAATATTTGGAGAATATGAGCTGTTTTGAGAGAAAATGAGCATATGGAGATGCAGAATCATGCAGAAGCGTTAGAAGTTTGGATTATTTATAAAGCCTTTCCATTGCTGGATCAAGCTGAAATTTGGACACGAGATAGCCACGTGAGCTTGCTTTCATTTGGAGGTGGTTTGAGGGTAATCATACAATCGGTATGGTGCATTCGGATTTCTTGTTTGGATTATGGAGTTTGTTTGGGACAGATGTAAAGTCTGAGGGAAGTACCAGGTGGTCTCGACTCTATCAGGTATGTTTTCATGTGGCCTACTAAAGGGATTGCTTTTGTGGTGTTCTTAGGACGAAAGGAATTCCCGCATTTTCAAACCTCTTTTCAGTCTTTGCTTACTTGAGGACAAGCAGGAAGCTAAGTATGGGGGAGGGGGAAAGTACTTCCCATGTTTTCAAACATCTTTCTCATTCTTGGTTTTTCTGTTTGTTTGAGGACAAGCAAAAGATTAAGTCTGGGGGAGTTGATAGAAGGTGTTTTTTTAATCGGCTTTTAACCCTTATTTTTGATGGTTTTATTGAGTCAAAGTATATGTCTTAGAGTCTTTTAGTCTTTTTAGAGTCTTTTCAGGTCATATGTCATATTTGGAGAATATAAGCTCTTTTGAGAGAAAATGAGCATATGGAGATGCAAAATCATGCAGAAGCATCAGAAGTTTGGATTATTTTTAAAGCCTTTCCATTGCTGGATCAAGCTAAAATTTGGACACGAGATAGCCACGTGAGCTTGCTTTCATTTGGAGGTGGATTGAGGGTAATCGGACAATCGGTTAGGAATATATGATTGTTTTACCAAATAAATGTCATTCTGGCCGCGAACAGATGCCATCAGAAGATGCGTTCGACTTGAGGATCAATCTACTAAGGGCTTGATCGATCGATCAACACCTTGATTGATCGATCATCGAAGTTTCACGAGAAAACCCTAAAATTTCCATATTTCACCCGGTTTAACTTATTTTGTACCAGAATGATTTTTTCTTATAAAAACTAGGTCTATCCATATTTTAAAAGCAACAATCCTATCATTATTTTCAGCAGCCACTTTTTGTTGTAAGCTTGGGAAGAGGATTTCATTCTCCACAACTCTTTGGAGAAGATTTCTAAACCCTCTTTTATTTTCTATTGTAATTCATGTTTCTTTTCATTATGCTTTGTGTTTCTGCTTTGATCATGTCTGAGTAGATTCCTTGTCAGGTTTAGGGTTTCTAGGAATTTAGGAATCAATGATTAGGGACAAATAGGGTTCAAATTCAATAGAATATTCTCCATCTAATCTTATGCTTAATGCTTAAAATAGCATGATCAACTAATCTATGAACCTAGGTTGTTAGCTCTCCAAAAGCTTGTTAGGAATCTAAACTAGGTTAGATGACCAATCAATCCTTAACCGCGATAGCTGATGTTTAGGTTGATTATGGATAGTTGAACCTACTTGTTTAATGCATATTTGAGATTTGAAACCAACGATAGTTAAGACCTCTAAATTGTATAGTGGAGTCTCGAGTACTGCGAGAGTAGACTCGTTATACCTTTCTGTTCAAGTTGAGAATTAAGCTTAAGTAATTCCGTGAATAGTTTCCCTAGTTAGATTCTTATTTCCTGATGAATACGCTATGCTTGATGCCTTTTTAATTTATTAGTTTCATATCGTTATTGCTTTGTTTTGTTTCATTCCCACCATTATTTTATTTTTCTTAGCATGAGTTTAATCTAGAGATCGATAGTGTAACCATTGGTCCTCGTAGATTTGATCCTTAAATGCTACATCGATAGGATATGCCGAGAGGTTAAATTGGTATAATTAAAAACATCAGCCCTGAGTAAGTAAGCATGAAAATGAGGATTAAGGTCTTGGATCTGTGCAAATAGGTCATTAAAATCTTGCAACCTATACGCCGTTGCAGCTCTCTTAAATAGATACCAGGACTTTGCAATATTTGATTTATCACAATTCTGTATATTACGCAATCGATCGGACCATCTAGATATCCCTTCAACACAACATAGGTCGTCAAAAAGATCTTGAACTGAACGCGATGTAATCAAACTTATGGTTGACGCCGTAGCGAATGGGGCAAGTGGATCATTTATGATGAAAATTATGAGCTCTGTTATAGCCTTTTCTGTACATTCAGTGTACTCTACGGATAGAGGAATACATAGAGAGGGTGAATTCCTCCATTTTCTCCTCAACCTACGGGGTATTAGTAGCTGTTCCAGCTGGCCAAACCACTTGAACACTAGGTCCAATGTGAGTAGCTTGAAAGACTCACCCCCCTGAACTTCAACAAGATATTTTTCCGCAAATGGTAGGTGCATATACCCCTACCAGCTAGTGGGTATACTTTCTTTATCGCATTGCCTATTGACCTATGCCTATCTAAAATGATTGCCAATTCTTTGTCATCAGGGATAACAAGGTATAATTGTCTAAAAAATCATTCCCAAGATTCATCATTCTCGGTGTCAACAATACCGAATGCAATTGGAAATATGTTAAAATTTCCGTCTTGCATTGTGGCAGTAAGTAGAGTACCTTTATACTTTGCTTGCAAAAATGTACTGTCTACAACCACCAATTTTTGCATAAAAGGAAATCCTTGGATGCTCGCATCAAATGCAATGAAGAGAAACTAGAGTTTGTTGCCTTGATCAACGTCGAGCTTTATAAGTGTGTCGAGATTTGCTCTTCTTATAGAGAATAAGTACGACGGCAGTTGTTCAAAACTGTTCTCCTGCGACCCTCTTATCAGCTGTCGTGCTTCCTTTAACATGCGGTGAGCCTTCCAATATTCAACTACAACAAGGAATAACTAGTTACATAATACGTAATAAAACCTAGAAAGGTAAAACCAAACCTACAAAGAAAAACATAGAAATCAAAACCTACAATGGCAATAAAAAAAACCTACAAAGGCACATATCTTAAACCTACAAAGGCAAATACAATAACCCTACAAAGGCAAATGCACTTACCTTAACTCCATAGCGTTTATTTAGACGATCGGCAACATGACTAGGTAGAGAAGACGGACCTACACCACCAACAAAATCTACATAAAGGCGAGCTAGAATATATGGACTAGCTTGTCTTCCACGAGATGACCGCTCTGTCACAGAGCAAGTGTGTCGTTCCACATAATCTTCAATGTAGAAGCACGAGCTACCATCACCATCAATTACTGCTCCACGAACTCTCCATTGGCGTCCAGCCACCCAACACTTCACCCGCAACAAGACTTGCGTTGATGCTACAATATCAAAATCAAAACGACGGGGTACTGCAAGAATCTTCAGCCTTGTCTCCAACTCCTCCTTATTTGGATAACATTGCCCAATGGCCATGTCTACAACACTCAATTCTAAGTTGACAAACTCATTGCGAGATAAGACCTCCTTTTGCTTTGAGGAATTCTTTTGCCTCTCCTGAATACGAATGTATTCTTCATCATCAGAACTTGCACCATCAGGATCGTCACAGTAGTCAAACCTGGTAAAACCTTCGCCATCCTCTCCATTGTCTCCATCCGCTTGTAGGTTTTTCTTCATCCGCTTGTAGGTTTCCTTCCTCCACTTGTTCAATTTTGGAAAACCTACAAGACTGTTCTGAAAACCTACTACCCTGCTCACCTACAGACGCATGACCGTTTTCATCACCAACTCCTACTTCTACCGCTTCTTCTGATTCTGGATCAAATTTTTTGTAAAACTCGGCACATAAATGCAATCTAAACCTCCTAGACTTCACCACAAATACTCTAATTAATTCAGCATTAAATAAGTAAACAGGTGGAGTATCTTGAGGAAGCAATCCATTTCCTCATTCGGCCTCCTATAACTAACATTGACATCATATAACTGCTGACTCATATCAAATAGGTCGCATACTTGTGAACATAACACCCTGATATTGTGAACTTCACAAACTGTAATGAGTTTGCTCCCAAAGAATTCATCACGATAAAAGAACACCGATTTCCTTCATGCCTCCATCTTCCACATATAACTTCCATTTGACTCATCTCAAAAATTCCAAGACTTTAGAGGTTTTTCTTGTAATAAAAAAGCTTAGAAAATGAACGCATATGATGAAACCTATGAGTCCAAGGTAGTTGACGGCGATGATTGCATTAAATATAGCTGTTAGGTGGATGTTAAATGATGGGAGTAAAATTGTCATTACATGATACCTAGGGTATCTCACCGAACTTACAATGCTTGTCCAAAAAAACCTACAAAACTAATCCTAGAAACCTACACTGAAACCACTTCAATCCTACATGCCATATACATTTAACCTACAAACCATACATAATAAACCTACATAGCATATTCAAAAAACTTACAAAGTGAAATCTACTTATCGTATAAACCTACATAACTTAACACCATTAACCTACAAAGCGTATTCAAAAAACCTACAAAGCAAAATCTAATTATCGTATAAACCTACATAACATAACACCTTTAACCTACATAGCATATTCATAAAACCTACAAAGTGAAATCTACTTATCGTATAAACCTACATAACATAACACCTCTAACCTACATAGCATATTCATAAAACCTACAAAGCAAAATCTACTTATCGTATAAACCTACATAACATAACACCTTTAACCTACATATCATATTCATAAAACCTACAAAGCAAAATCTAATTATCATATCAATCTACGACAAACAAGTCTAATAAACCTACAAAGACGAGAAATCAAACCTACAATTGCTGAACTAAACATGGAACGAAACCTACAAATCATGCAAACATTCAACCTACAAAGGATACTTAGAGAACCTACATAACACCTTACGCAAAACCTACATAACTACGTCATTTTGTCTAAATCCACCAAAACAGTGTCTTGTTTTCTGCGTGCTGACGTGGAATTACTCATTAATAGCAGTTTCGTAATATTTTTTTAGTTTTTCAAAGAACGAAGGATAAATCTGCCTTATTTACTCACAAAAAACAAAGTTTACTAATATACAGAATTTAGTAATTAGTCTTATCTTTGTGGACTAGTCTAGTAATTCATCCTATTAAAAATAATCCATTATTCAATACACATGCAAAGATTTCATACTAAAAGTAAACTGTAAGAAATTCATTGGAAAAAATCAATATATTAATTTTTATCTAGAGAAAATAGTCAAAAAATGTCAAACTGTTTAAATTAACCAAATAATTCTTGAAATTTTTAACTACAAATTTAATTACCAAACTTTTATACAAAAATCCAAATTATATTAATTTTAAGTCCACGGTAAGATACTTTTAACGTTGTTAAACTAGACTTCTAAACCCCAAAGTTTTAGAATCGATAATGTTTCTCCTTCTTCTCAATTAGAACTTTTGAAAGAGGGTCCATGTCAATTAGATAATGAAGCCAAGGTTCCCGTTACTCCCTATTCCCTCTTAATTACTTCTTCAGTTCTTCTTAATCTAATTTCCTAATCTCTTTGGTTTAGAATTCAAAATTTATTCCTTCATGTACAATGCGTGAAAATCAGAGGGAAAAACTTCAAATTTGGAAAATGTATATTTAGCTCTCTCCTTCTCGTCAAATATGTCGATGAATAATAATATTTTTTGTGTTTGATACATAAATTTTTAAACAGTATAATCCTATTAGAAATGCACAGAAATAAATTAGCAATAAAAGAGATCGAAATTACAAAGACCAAGTATTACATTATCAATCTTTGGAATGAACTTAAACTAAAAAGTAAAAAATTGTTGTGATTCAAACAAATAAGACCATGAAAATAAATGATAATTCAGATAATAAAAACATCAAGTTAAGGGCGATTCACATGAAATCAGGATTGCAAGCTAGATCATTATTCAAGGAACAATTAAACCAAATTTTGAACTCAAAACACTATTATCTAGCAAACCCACTATTCGTGGCGTCAACTACAATATCTAACAACCTAAAATTCTAATCTGTTTGAACTTACAATTCTATATATGCATTAACAAGCAAGTTCGAGAAGTTCACAAATTATCTTAAAATTAGCTTACATTGGCTAAAGACAATTTGTTTATCTAATTTCTTTCAAGCATCAATCAAATACTTTTAAATACACTAAACAACCTAAGATTATAGACTAGCCAATCAGTCTAACTTAAGCATTACAACCAGTGAGGTAGCACATGGGAAGGGGGTCAATTGTCCCCATAAAATTTAAAAAATATGTTTTATTTATTCTTTAATTTTCTAATTGACCCCTCTAAAATTATTTTTTACACCATTGATTTTTTTTGATCCCGATAGAATTTAACAACTACTATGTTATATCTTTCGCTTAATTTTTTTAATTGACCATAATTTTATTTTTTATACCATTAATTTTTTCAACCCCTATAAATTTTGAAATTGTGTTATATCTTACCCTTAATTTTCTTATAGACTCTTCTAAAGTTTTATTTTTACACCATTAACTTTTTTTGACCCCCATAAAAAATTATTTTGGCTCCACCACTGATTACAACCAACATTACATGAAGAAAACAAAAGATAATCCCTATCAAAGGTAACTAAATTTGTTGAGTACCTCTAGTATTGATTTTTATTGATTTTAAATGTATTCAAAAAGATGTTAGGATATAGGGTTTGGCTATGTATCATGTCTTGTCAATCCAATTATAAAAGTAAAGACAAAAAATATATTCAAAGGCCATCTACTCAATATAATAATAATTGAATAATTCCAGCGTTTATCGAATAATGATTTTCATTCGAGGAAGACATGAATCTAATGATCGACTTTATGTGGTTGATCTTTTGTATTCCTTTCTTTTTATTGAGAAAAACTAAGTGGATGAGCAAAAACAATGATTGGTCTTATATTGGGCTATTACAAAAAATGACACCTTTCTAGATAAACTTGTGTTTTAAAATCTTTTGAGAGGGTTTTATGAAAAGATTATGATTTTGTGCATGAAATAACGAAATTGCCCTCGTCTTCTTCTTCTTCTTCAATTTTCCATCTTTTTCTTTTATTTCTTCAAAATTTTCAAATTCAATGCATTTAGTACTATATGAAATTATCAATGCTATATCCTAAACCTCTTAGGAAACCAACTGAAGTCAGTCACCATTACAAACCAAGGGATTGAGTCTCACTACCTACATTATGTAGGAACTTGGCTATTGGGTCGGTCAGTTGTGGTACAGTGTTGACAAAAAAACCTCCTAGGAAGCCTAACTCAAATGGAAAATATTAAAATTTCTTTTGTCTTTATCTTCTCCTCCAATTTTTTTATTTTTTCTTTATTCTTCTTCAAAAATTTTAAATTCAATATATTTAATACTATACGAATTATCAAAACTATACCCTTACTCCCTAAAAAGCTTAAACCTAAGGAAAATTATTAAAATTGAGAAATCATAGTTAAAAAAAATCATATCAATGAAGAAGATTATGGAAATTTCGTCAGTGCATGCACAAAAATATGATATTTTCATAAGGGTGGATGAAAAACTCTCTTTTAAAAGAATGCTACAGTATTACTGGCATTCCTATAATTAACTCTTTTTATATTATTGATCTCTCGTATTACTTTATATTCAAAATTTTCCAAATATATTTGTAATTTTTTAAAAAATAAATAGCCAAATAGAGATTTTTTGAGTTGCAGTATATGATATTATGTTATCAACACTTGAATAAATTTCGAATATTTTATTACATTACAAGGAAATAGAATAAAAGTGGCAAAAATTAAAATTTTATTAGCGAAAATGAGCATATTCATAACCGGTCGAGTTATTCGAAATTGTTAAAAACAACAATTGCAGAGTTATTTGGGGAGAATCTCAGAATTAGACCCAAAATAACAAATACTAAGATGGTGAATGAGATTAAACGTCAATACAATATGTTTATTTCACCATCACAATGTACAAAGCAAATAATGTGGTTGTGTTGTCGACGGTTGTTGTTGTGGACGAGCAATGACCATGTGTGTTCTTGCTTGAGTTGATGTTGGATTCACTTTGGTGTCTATATTTGTATTGGAGAAGAGGTAATGGAGCATCTTTGTGTATAACACATAAAGGACGGCCACTCATTTTCTTTTGTAAGCTTGCGTTTGAGTACTTCATTGTCTTCATCATAATTAGAGCTCTTCCATCAGTTGATTAGTGTATTAATAAAAAAACTCAAAGAATAATAAGAAAAATATGTTAGCTTTAACAGTGTTATAAGTTTGTTAATGTTAATAGATATGTCTTAAACGATTTAGACCTACGAATGATATTTGATGAAAGAAAAAAAAAAGGTTTTAGAGGATACAAAAAGGTCTATAAAATAAGAAAAGAAAGAATTATGGACTGAATCAACATGCTAACAGATAAGGAAACAATATCCATCAAATAAAAAACCTAGAGAATCAATCTCGCTTGATCAGAAGATAATGAGAGAGTCAAGAACCTAGAGAAAAAGGAGACCTATAAGTATAGAGGGAACAAAGCCGACAAGCAGAAGCAATCATACTAAAAACAATTCAATAAGAATTCAAGAAACAACTCAACTCTTAGCAAATAGTTCATTTTTCCTTGTATATGTTTCCTAAATCTTTTCCATTTCATTCTTGCTACTGCTTCTTTGTTTACGCATAAACAATTTGGAACCCATATTGGGGCCGAATAGCTTTTTTCTCGAAATATGTACATAGCTAACAAAGATGGTGACCAGAAACCAACAAGCAGCACTCACGGTTCAGAACAGAGAACCAGCCACCAGTCCCACTAACAACATGGCAAACGTGAAAAAATGGTTGAGTTGGTAAATAAAGAACACGCAACTGGAGACGATGTTCAAGACCCACCGCTGCCTGCTGGACTAGTCTCACAATGGAATTGCACAATGTTAGACCTCCAAACCATGGTAGAACAAATGGCCGAACAAGCCAAGCGAAACGAAAAAAAAAAGCAAAGAGCGCGCCAGACAAATAGAAAGGCAAAACAGAGAGCACCAAGAACAAATGGAAGAGATGAGGTGTGTAAACCAAGAAATAAGGCACATTATCATGGGAAGAGCTCTCATCCCACCAACTACAGAAGGCTGCAGACCAGAAGAAGATTCAGAGGATGACTGCAACATGGATCATTAGGAGGAACAATATGAAGAAAGAGCCGATATGATGCCGCCTCCAAAAGATGACAGATTGACCACGCTCTTATCTGTAGTGCAGCAAACGCAAGCATATTACCAAGCAATGAAAACATTAGTGCACTGCATGACTACCGCCACTCCAGAGCATCACCGCGTGATTGTGCAGACCTGCAACATGCCCTTCACCCGAAGGATCGCCAATGTGCACTTCCAACCCTCAGGAAGCTGAATACCATAATAATCAAGAGATACCAACCAAGCAACGTTCCTGGTATCATTTTGCCTGGTAGGAAATAGGGCTTACGTCCGACCAGAAAAGCAAGACTCAGGGCTCTATCGATTCCTCACACAAAACCTCCAAGGTGCGGTACTAGACTGGTTTTCAGCTCTCATGCTGGGATTAATCGACAGATTTGAGGAGCTAGTGGAGTCTTTCCTCAAGCAGTATTTGGTTTTTATTGAGCATTGTGTGACAACAAAAAACCTCATGAGCATGAGACAGGAAAAATTCAAACTTTTACACCAATTTATCGGCCGATTGAAAGCAATGAAGGTCAAAAGTGTACATATGGACAATGAAATGGCATTGCTCGTGCTTGATTCAATGTTGTCGCCTACCTCATAATTTAGAGTGAACCAAATTTAGAACCCGACAGCGAGTCAGGACGACGCACTCCACCGCTTAGTCAACTACACAAACTGGGAAAAATATGAAAGGTAGGGACTAGCCAAGATAAAAAGAAAGGAAACTCACACAACTCAAGGGACAACCGCAAAGAAAGGGAACTTGAAGGAAAAAAGGGAAACACTCTATGCCGTCACCAAAAATAACCCTCGAGGACTTATGGACCCAGAGAAGTTTTGTGGCTATCACCAAGTAAAATGACACTACCTCGAAAATTCAAAACCGTGAAGTACCTTAAGGAGGGAAGTGGCGCGAAGGAATGAGAGATGAATGGAGGGATCATGGGGACTGCGCAAGGAAAGACACACACCCTCCAAGGACAGAAGGATAGAACACAAAGATGACGGCTCACCACCTTCTAGACATATAATGAGAATCGCATTCATCCAGGGAGGATTACAGCATTGTCGAGACTCAATAAATTCAATCAAGGTGCACCAACAAAGGGAAAACCACCCGATATGATACTAGGAACACCATGCTGATATTGTATTCAGAGCAGAGGATGCGGAAGGACTGAATCACCTCCATGATGATGTCCTAGTAATCCAGGGACGTCAGAGAATTCACACTCAAAAGAATTTTAGTTGACATCGGTAGCTCAGTCGACTTGTTATTCCACAATGTCTTCAAATGAATGGAATTCAAAAATAAAAAATTAGAACAAGACCGCTCACTAGTTTGCATGGGAAACAAATCGGTCATTTTGGGACAACAAATTCAAAGTGGTATAATGCAGAGTAAGGAAGTTGGTCAGTTTTGTCGTAGTCTAGAAGGAAGCACCTGTCAATGACATTCTGGGAATATCATGGTTACATGCAATGAAATCAGTAGTGTCAACCTACCATCAGTGCGTCAAATTCCCAACACCCCTAGGAGACACGATGATAAGATGACAGCAAAAACAACACGACAATGTTATAAACCCAACTTTGTACTTTCCAAGACAGACCTTGCATAGCAACTACTACATCTCAAAGTCTCGTTCAAATAAAGACCGAGATCTACCCCAACCCAAATCTTGATCCAACAGAAATATCACTACTAGAACAAGTCCTTATAGACCACACTGATCGCAAAATACAAGTCGCAGTAGGACGAGTCCTCGACCCATAAATTAAAAAGAAATTGATATAATTCCTACGCCAAAGTATCCAAACTTTTGTATGGTCAACATCTTCAATGACCGGCATTGACCCATCAATCACCTCGCAAAAGCAAAATGTAGATTCGACTTTCAAACCGATAAAACAAAAATAGAGGAAATTAGGTCTCGAACACGCTGAAGCAGTCAATATGGAATTCGAGAGACTCTTGAATTTGGGGTCGGTACGAGAAGTAAAATACATGGGCTGGCTGGAAAATCCGATAGTCATCAAGAAGAATAACAAAAAATAGAGGGTCTGCGTGGATTTCACATATCTAAACAAGACATACCCAAAGATAGTTTCTCATTTCATAGAGAGTTTCCCATTCTGGTTCCCTTCTACAAGTTACTAAAAGGCAAAAAAAAGGTTTGAACGGAACGACAAATTCCACGAAGCATTAGACCAGCTAAAGGCATACATATCTAATCCGCTTATCCTAGTAAAACTAGTAAATAGAGAAACTCTTTACTTGTATATTAAGGTATCCGGCGTCGCTATCAACGTAGTACTAGTTCGAGAAGGGCACGAAAAGCAGAAGCCAATCTACTATATCAGAAAATTGCTTGCAAATGGAGAAATCTGGTACCCCTCTATGGAAAAATTGGAACTCACAGTAGTAATAGAAACCCAAAAACTATGCCCGTACTTTCAATCCCACATCATATTACTTATAACAGAACCCCACTACGGGCGATTCTACAAAGCCCTAGTCAGTCTGAAAGCAAAATGGGCAATAAAGCTAAGCGAACATAACATTAAATTTAAGGTAAAGACATTAGCAAAATCTCATGTCATGGGAAACTTTGTGGTCGAATTGACAAAGTACAAAGACAATCAAAGAATTTAGTTCACGCCATGGAAGTTACACGCCAACAGAGCATCATCAAAAACGGGATCCATAACTGGAATCCGTCTTACTTCACTGGTTGGAGAAATTTTGAGAGAATCTTATGTCTTGTATGCAAGACCTCCAATAAAAAAGTAGGATACAAAGCCCTAATCGTAGGGATAGAACTCAAGATAAGTCTAGGGATAAGATCTCTTCATGCCTACAGAGACTTACAACTAGTAGGCAGTTAGTACAATGAGGAATCTGCAATGAAAGACTCAAGAATGGAAAGTTTTCTAGAAATACTAAAGCGACTCGTCATGAAGTTTGACCACTTCGAGATAACCAGGATTCCCCATGGTGAAAACACACCCGTAGACACGCTAGTTGTCCTGGCTTCAACACCGGACCCACTAGTAAGACGAGTAACATGGTAGAACTCAAAGAAAAGTCAAGTATTCATAGAGCAAACACAGTAATAATCATCTCGAATAACGGCAACTAACCTAAAAGATAAACCAAAAATCAGTCTGATCCTTAAGTCATAAGAACTTTTGATTCATACTAGAGGGAGTCGATCATCAGGTATATTCATCACTGAGTGTTACCAAAAGACCTATGGCAGATACCAAAGCTAGAGATACAAAATGCCATGTACTGCATGATAGAAGAGCATATATACAAATGTACCTTTAGCGGACCAAACCTATGGCGCACAAGCAACAGTGAAGCCAAAAGACTCCTCGCCAAAATCCACAAAGAGACATGTACAAATTATTAAGGAGGCTGAGCCCTGGTCATTAGAATAAAGTATTAAGGATATTATAGGCCCAAAATGGTCGATCATAGGAGGAATACTCCAAAAGATGCAATAAATGTCAATGGCATCCCCCACTCTACACCAGCCAACAAAGGCTCTCACAGTAGTGGCAATTCCTTATCCCCTTATGTGATGGGGAATGGATGCGATTGGACCAATGGAACCATTCGGGATTTGGAAACACAAGTTTAAGCTCATCCTCACATATTATTTCACAAAGTGGGTTGAAGCAGAATCATTCCCACAAATCATAAGAGAAATCATGAAGAGTTTTCTATGGAAAAAGATCATCGACAGACATGGGGCACCCGAAAGAAATTGTAACTGATAATAGAACCAACCTAACCTTGAAATCCGTCAGAGCGCTATGTGAAGACAGAGAAATACGACTAACAACATCGACATCGCAGTACTCTCGGGCTAACGGACAAGTAGAGGTAACCAACACAACTATCCTAAACAACTTCAAAAAATGCCTAGACACCAAAAAAGCAAAATGGGCCAAAAATCTCCAAGCAATATTATAGATATACAGACCTACGCCACGTGGTTCCGCCAAAAAGACTCTATTTTCTCTCAATTTTAGCGTAGAAGCCATGGTACCAATAGAAGTATCAGTCCCAAGCATAAGAAAGACGTTCAGCCACGACAACAAGAGACTAAACAATGAGATATTGGAAGACAACTTGGACTTCATAGACAAACAAAAAGACCTTTCCATGGTAAGAATGAAAAATTACCAACAAATCACCGCAAGACACTATAACTCCAAAATTACCAACAAAGAAGTAGAGCTCAACTCATGAAAACTCGGAGCTAAGTGGGAAGATCCCTACCGCATAACTAAGCTTGTCTGTAACAGAGTATACAAGCTAGAAGAGCCCGAGACAAGAAAGCCTGCAGTGAACGTCTGGGACACTATCCATTTAAGTAAATACTACCCATGAAAGAAAAAAAGGGCTAAAACAAAGAAAAAACAAGGAAATGACTAGCTGAGAAAAAAAAACAAAAAGGAAAAGAAAAAAAGTAGGAATAAAATTAGAAAGTTTTAACCAAAGAACACGAAGAAAAACCAACGGGGAAACAAGCCCCTAGCATATCCGCGAGAAAGAACTAGGAGGAGAGCGTGAGCCAGATCCCTCGCCAGATTCTTGGATCGAATCACTAAAAGAGCAGAGCCCAATGGACTCCCAGGAGTAACCTCCACGCCTAAGCCATAAATATCGAGGACAAGACATTTCACCTAGTTAAGATTCACCGCGGTAACCACCCTGCGTTGTCTCATCTCATCCACCTCAATCTCATCAATATCGTCATAACAAAGGCACGCGATAATCTTTAAATGGGATTCAATGACAGCAAGAGACTTGGCATACTCAAAAACCTCAACATCTTTATCAAAAATATCTTTGGCCTTCTCCAAGGCTCCCTAATATTTCCTCGCTACTAGTGAGAATGCCTTACTCACAACCTTGGCAATCTCCTCAGCATGCGCTTACTCCAAACGAGCTAGTTTCTTGACAGATGAAATTTATTTTGCAACCATCATCTTTAGCTCCTTAAAATAAAAAGCAAGATCAGTCGCACGCTTCTCTGCCCTTTTATTCATCTGTGCCAGAGAGACGGAAAAGTCAGCTAAAAAAGGTTGTAAGCAGTATAAGAAGAAGGAGGTTGGAGGGGCTACCCGCACCCAAGTTCACTACCTCCTTGCGTCGAGCAAAATTTTGAGGCCTCTTAGAAGAACCCAAAGGGCGAACATCTCGCAGAGCCTTGAAATAAGATGAGGTGCACAAACAACTATGTCTCAAGCCCGACAAACCAGCTAAGAGTAAAAAGAGAATGAATAAATCAACGAAATCTGAATAATAAAGAGATCAAAGTCATAATGGTACTTTTACGATGCTTCAAAGGACATAATGGTGAACAAGAAGAGCTTGGAGCCATAAGTGCAAGTGATAGAGAGTGCGATAGATTCCTTCAAAGTAAAAGAATTCCAAGAGTAGTTCCCCTTTTTGAGCTTGAAAATTATCTTCAAGCTCCTGCTAGGATAGTACCTTCCCCCACTGAGAAAGGACAATATTAGGGAAATATTTCTCAAGGGTGATAGGAGCTTTGCAAAAGCATAACACATTCTCCTTCCACATGTTGTCTCGCTTTGGAGTTCCCTCAATCCAATCAAGCCTGAAAGTACAAAAACTCGGGTAGGTTTCACCCTGGCGTTTACGCAGGATCACATAAAAGGAGGCACTCCGAAAAGGGAAACGAAAGCCTGCAATGATCAAAGTAAAATTTAGAAGTAAATATATACTGGTCCGGTTCTAATACCAGTGGAGAGCTTAAAACTTCAATTAAATCAGGAATACTATAGCAAAGCCTGAATCCGTTCATGTCAGAGGCGGACATCCTCCGACCTCTTCCCAAAAAGTAGTGGGGAGTAGCCGACAATGAATGTGAGGACATTCTTGAAGAAAGAAACTTGCAGAGATAAAAAATTCGAAGAATTACAAAGAAATATTAGAAGAAGTTCATAATGATTATCTATACGAAGCTGCAGTAGAATTTAAAGCGTGAAAAGATGGTGAAATGACGATTGCAGCCAGTGTAAGTTTCAAGGCACCCACTATTCGATGCGAGTTATAAATGCAAGCAAGAAAAGACGACCGTCGATACAACTAACAAAATAGTCCGACCATCGTTTTCAAATAAAGAAAACTCCAAATTTTGAGCACGCCAAAAAAAAAATTGATTCACTTCATTATTCCCTCACATTCGAATAAGTAAGTTGGGGACTATTGTTAATAGATGGACCTTAAATGGTTTAAGCCCACAAATGAAATCTGCCAAAAAAAATGGACTTCGAGGATACAAAATGGTCCATAAGATACCAAAAGAAATGATTGTGGACTAAATCAGCGCGCTTCTAGATAAAAAAAGGATATCTGTCAAATCAGAGAGGATTGATTTACATAATAATAAAAATATTTATTCTACTTGATCCGAAGTTAATGAATGAGTCAAGATACCCAGGAAACGAAGAGAAGAAAGGGACCTATAAATATAGAGGAGGTGTAGTCGACAAGAAGAGGCAATCATACTGACAATCACTCAATAAGAATTAGTTACTCTTGTGCAGTTGGACTCTTAGCAAATAGTTCATTTTTTCCTTGTATCTATTTGTTGAATCTTCTCAATTCTATTTTTGTTTTTGTTTATTTGTTGCATAAACCGTTAACATAAACTTAAAACAAGTTTGTACTGAAACCAAGAGGTGATGTCTTTGGTTTGATCACCAACGGAAGTTCTGTTTTCATTGGTTCAATTATATTAATGAATCATCTTTCTGTTAAAAAATAAAAAATAAAAAACTTAAAACAAGTATTATTTGGCTCTTTTTTGTAAAAGTGAGTTACTTGAGTATTTAAATTTGTAATGAAAAAGTTTAAGCATTATTTGGTTAATTTTAAAAGTTTGACATCTTACAGCCATTTTCTCTTTTATATATCATATTTCATTGATAGAATCACTATAGTGATGAATCAGAATCACTACAGTGTTATCCACTAGAATCAAACAAATCTTGTGTTTTTTTAATGGAAGACAAATAGTAATGTTAATGTCATTATCTCCAATGATTGGAAATCATGATTCTTCTTATATCAAATCTCAAAATCTCTCCTAAGGATCATGTCTTTACAACTTTAGAATCCAAGTAGAACCAAAACAAATTTTGCAGTGAAAATCAAAAATAGTAAATCGGATATGCTATTTAAGCTCATTTCAATCCAGTTTTGGATAATCAAACGAAATGCTGCGTGTGCTTCAGCAAACTACCAACCAAACAACCAATAGTAACAATCTTACTGCCAAAAAATTAATGCAAAGATGAGAAATATTCGTTGTTTCTTGTGTTGCAAAAAATGGCTACTAGTAGCATATGCTCTTTCTTTACAACTTCTCTTGTTGACTCTCCTCCTTCTCTCTTCATCCCTTCTTCCTCTTCTTCGATTTCACGATTTCTTACTCTTCCATCAATCTCTAGGTCTAGGTTTCCCCTCACCCATATCCGCAGGTCTCCTCCGCGTCTAACGTCTCCACTCGCCGTTATGTTGCCGGGTAATTCAGTACTGTCAGATGTCTGCGCCTCTGGAATTACCAGTATCGTCGCCTTCTCTTGCCTCGGTTTCTGGGGAGAGATTGGCAAGCGCGACATCTTCGACCAGGTCCATAATTTGCAATTTCACAAACTTAGATTTCACACGCGCGAGTCNTTTTTTTTTTTTTTTTTTTTTGTGGAAATTTGCTTGAGCCTACGATCCCTGTGTAGTAGCTTTATCGAGTAGTGGCATTAATGGCTAGTTCAGGAAATCCTAATTTGGCGTAACACTGCGATAAACTTACAGTAATGAGAAAGGAGAAGTTATCCCAAATCTGATAGATTATAGAGGGAAAAAGTTCTGCACCGCCCAGATACCAAATTGGGAATTGAATTCTTTTGGGAAATGAAGCCTTGTTTTTGGTTTGTGAAGTCTCATTGCACGATTTGTTTAAGGGATTCCTTCTTGGTATGAGTTTTCATATGCGTTTCTTGGATGTGGCCCTTTTGTTGTTGTTTCTCCTATGTAAAAAGATTCTCTTCACTGACTTGTTTTTGTTCATTTTTATTAGATAAGGAGTAGAGGAAGGATAGTTAGCTTCTTTATGGATGCTGGTTGACATTAGACTTCGGACGTGCAGCAGAATTTGTTGATTACGATTAGTATTTTGTTTGCGATTAGCAAATGTTCTAGATTGCAGTTTGGGTTGGGAAAAATTTGTTGGCTTCGGCTACTGCATTTTGTTCATCTGACCTTATTGTGATCAAAGATAATTTCAATAGATATAGGCCCTCTGACTAAGGAATGAGAGAATAAAATGGTTTTCTGGGTGAGGCACTGGTTTAACATTTGTGGTTTACCCTACTTAACAGAAACTCATCCGGAAGTTCGTGCATATAAATATCGGGCTAGTCTTTATGCTTTGTTGGCCGCTGTTCAGGTAATATGAATTACAAGGATCGATTTTGTTGAACCAGCTTACCATTTTTGCTTCACCAGTTTAAATTCAATGCCAACGATTTCAGTTCTGGAATCCAAGGAGCGCTTTTCGCATCTCTTATACCTGGACTCAACATAATAAGGATGCTATTGCTGGGGCTTGGAGTGTACAAGGACGAAGGAACTATTAAATCAATGAGCAGATATGGAGATCGCAGGTAGCTAAATCAGACAGAGTACCTGTCACAAGCTTGATATCTCTTAGCAATCGTGGTTTCTGTGATCAAGTTATAACTACCTTTTGTCACTTCACAAAGTATCTATAGTCACTCTCTGCATCAGGGAGCTACTTAAGGGACCGCTGTATTATGCTCTGTCAATCACATTAGCTTGTATCTTCTATTGGAAAACATCCCCAATCGCCATTGCAGTGATATGCAACCTTTGCGCCGGAGACGGTACGTAGAGCTACCTCTGGTTTGATACAATGGCATTAGAACTTTTGTATTAGCAATTTAGATCCATTGAATGATGAATCTTATACACGCTTTCATACCTTGCTGTTAAAAGGTATGGCTGATATCGTGGGGAGACGGCTAGGAACAGAGAAGCTTCCATACAACAGAAACAAATCATTTGCTGGTACCATTGGAATGGCCACCTTCGGGTTTGTATCGTCTGTTGGGTATATGTATTACTTTACTTCATTTGGTTACATTGTGGATAGCGGGGAAATGATTCTTCGTTTCTTCATCATCTCTCTAGCATCAGCTTTAGTGGAATCATTACCCATAAGCACAGACATTGACGACAATCTCACCGTTTCCTTAACCTCTGCCTTCGTTGGTATTCTACTCTTTTGATAATGCCCTCCCATAGTCATGTATCATCAAATAAAGGGTCGATATACTGATGGAAAACTGCATTCTTAGTTCACATCTTCTTGTATGTCTACGTACATATAAGTTAAAATTGCATATTGTTGTATTTGTTGATGTCCATGGACCTTAGTTTTTAGCTGCAATTGCAGTTGTTTACATGTTGTAATGTTGTTCCATTAGCAAGACATACACGATGACTAATAGACGCTTCTACAATTTGTATTACATGCTTAATACATTCTTGTTTGTAATTTTCGCTTGTGGCTATGCCGAAATAGATTGCTTGTTTACAACAGGTGAGTGCTTGAGTCTTCCGCTCCAAGAAGAAGGGTCTTCTGCCAAGTCGGTCTGGTGGCTGTATCGGCTTTTCAGACAAGGAAGCAAGACGAGGAACAAGAGGAAGACGGCGAAACTGATGACAAAAACAATCGTCAAGATCTCACCATGCATCACATAGTGTCTGTCTCTTGTGAAGCGAAGTCGCTCACCTTCTTCAGGACTCAGGGCCTCCACTGCCGAAGTTAGCATTAGAGGTAATATTGAATATTCTCAACTTCTTCCTTTCACATCATCTTTGTTTTATCTTTTCGGGTTTGCGTCTGTTTCCTTCGCTCCTCCTCCTCTAAAAGTTGGGAGAATATTTTTATCAAATGAAAACTATGTCACCCACAGAAGAAAGAAGATAATTTGTTAGATTGATATATCCAACTAGGTTGGTATATAAATTGAGACTGCGACGTTCGTGATTGCGCTTCATATAGCCGTCGGAAAGATATCTTTTTTGGCGACGTCGTTTTCGGTCTTTTGAACAAAAATTTTGTCGTGTGGCTCCATGAATTTCCAGGAAATTACCTTCAGATATAATTACTAATATTTCACGCATTCCTTCAATAGAAAAAAAGTTGTCTCCTTGTATCCATTGAATGATTCTGAAAGAGATGTTTCAGAATAAAAAAAATACAATTCTTATTGGCCAATGAAGGTTTGAATGGGTCTTGAGGTGATGGGCTTTAATATATTTGTCTAGCCCAAAATCTGCGATGGTAAGATGGAAACCGTGTCGTTTTATTTGGTAAGAGAAGAAACCCTTGCCGTTTAACGGAACTAGCTGCCTAGGTACTGTGGCAAGTTATGGTTGGTCCTTCCTCCGCCGGGTGTAATATAGTTTGAAAGATCCGGAGAGAAATCTGCCTCCTCCTCCTCCACCGCCGCGAGTCGTCTGTACACTGTAAGCTTTGATTTTATGGCGATTTCGTCTCTGTATATTATGTATATAGACTGGTTTTGTTTTATACGTAGACACGGTGATGGATTGTATAAACTGATCTCGGAGCTCTGAAAAATGAATCTACTATAAAGTGGTCGCCGTTGTTATTACTTATTCGGATGTCTCCATGTCTGGAGAAATTAGCTTTTCTAGGGCTCATCTAACGATTTTTTTTTTGTTTTTTTTCTCTTGTTTTCTTTTCGCAGATACTTTGAGCATCTCGTGTTTAAAGAATTCAATGTCTGGCGTAGAAGATAACAAAACTTCACCAGCTCAGGTTTCTTGTTCATTCAGTCTCATCTGATAATACATTATTCTGCTTTTTAATATACATATGTGCTAGTAAACGCAATTTCAACATTTGACATCGTGACTAAAATATGAATTCGGTATCTTGTTTGCAACTTTTCGATTTTCTGTGTCATTTGCCTTGGATCTTTCTCTGGTCGTCTCTGAGTTGCATTATACAGGGACTAAAAACTCAGCTTTGTTAGAGAATATATACAAATTACTGGTGTTTTATCGGAAACTAGTAGCTTTGATAGACTAGTGTCTTTGATTCCGATGAGCAGCACTCCAGTTAGAAGTTTGGTGCTAATTTCGAAGATAAATAAAGAGAAACTGTTTTTTACATCCACATTTTTGTTTTTTAAAACGATAAAGATTTCACCTCCTTGTCAAAGTAAGTTTCTAATGAAACTAAGTTCGAGTTATGTTTAATTTTTCTTAAATTTGTCTGCAGCTCTCGTCCCAAGTTTTCCTTGATCTTGTGGATTCAGTGATTGCTGATGTAGCATCTGAGTGTCACCGGGTAGCACGACTTGGACTTGATCGTGATGTGGAGTTAGTAGAAGAAGAGTTGAGGTTGTCAATGGAAGCGCGGGCTAAGGTTGCTGATCCTAACAACAACCTCGAAACCAACAACAAATATGTTGTTGATATATTTGGTCAGACTCACCCTCCTGTAGCTAGTGAAGTATTTAATTGCATGAACTGTGGGCGACAAATTGTGGCAGGAAGGTTTGCTCCTCATCTGGAAAAATGCATGGGGAAGGTGATTTACTCTATTACAGGCCTCCTTATCCCCTGGAACTATACTATTTCATAAGGTGTTGTTCTATTGAGCCTGAGGTCCTTGAGTATGTTAACATTGGCAATCACGTAACAGGGAAGAAAGACTCGGTCCAAGACGACCAGGAGCACAACGGCTGCCCAGAACCAGAACTCACGACGCAGCCCAAATCCGCGATATTCTCCTTATCCGAATTCTGCTAGTGAGAACCATTTAGCAAGTGGATCACCTGGTTTTGCAGGTGAAGACTGCACAAATGACAGAGTCCGAGAGAACATGAAAGGAGACTGAAGCACAACCTATGAGAGAGGCTAATACTGAACTGCAATGTGGATTGGAACGGACTCCACAGACTGGTATAAATCGTAAAGCTAGATTCTATGTTCCGTTTGCACAAAGAGAGAAAAAGAGGAAAAGTAAGGAGCTGAGGTTCATAATGTAGCTATTTTACCAGCTTAACATTATTGGCATGTCCATTACAGACTGAAAAATGAAATGAGTCTTGGGGTATCAATATATTAATGCATGGTGCACCATCATGTCAAAATGACATACTATTTATTATCAGAGAATCTCTCTGTAGATGCCTTAACCAAACAGGTCCCACTGTTGTGTTATGATCGTTGTTGCACGTACCATCATGTTACTGTTTCCCGACCTCAATTCGTCCCACAAGTCTACAATGTTGTGGACATAACAATCCTATTGAGGAAGGAAGGCATCATTTCACTGTTTGCTTTCAGACAAGAAGCATATAAAACCAGAGACTTCCCAGGTAAGTAACTCTCGTTTACCTATGCTCTTAAACTCTCACTCCACTTCAATCCCTTCCAGTTTAAGCTTATGCATAATAAGCAACTCTATCACCACCACATACTCCTAATCTTCATTTCTGTTTCCTCTTTGAACATTTCCCTCTGATGCAACAACCTAGATGGATTGTAGTTCTAGATACATTCTTGGAAGCATGGAATGTTAGTTGTTACTCATCAGAGGCAAACATCTGTTTGTTTTTATAAGATATGCTTAGGTTGAAAGGTTCAAACATACAAAACTTGGATTAGACTGTTGGCTTGTTTGTACAAATATTACACGGTTAGACGGTTAATACAAAGAGAGATATAGAAATAGGTTCACCTTGTTGGAAAGCTTATCAACCTCATCACTCACTCCACAGTTTTTCTGTCCTCTTCTTGGTTTCCCCAATGTGTGAATAGCTTAGCTTTTGTCATTGTCAGACTTTAATTGAAGAAATGTGAGTGATTTCAGGGTTTTAGGTCGTAGAAAAATACGAAGAGTGTTAAGAGTAAGCAATCAAAAAGTATACTTAGAAAACAACCTCTCAGCTCTTTTGATTGAAAATCATATTTGATTAAAAACTAAAAGATCATAGGTTATTTTATATATATGTGAGTGTGGTCATTATAAAGTTAACGTTTTTCTTAATTCATCACTCGTTTTCGATAACTCATAGTTCTATCTATGTATATGAAAATGACAAGTCTTAATAAAACTGCAAAGCAATGTGTCCTACCGACTATGAAATGAGATGGAAGCTAGAAGAAGAGTCCAAGAATAGTGAAAAATACAAAAGCATAATTTTAAGTTTGCAACAATAAGTGAAACAGTAGATGCTTTGATCCCAAGTGAGAAGTGAGTGATGTAGCCCTGTTAGATTCTCTCCCGTTTTACTGTCGCTTCCTACAGTGAGAAAAAAAAAAGACTCTTTTACTTCGGTCCATCAGAGCAACATTATTGGTAGGTTCTTAATAAAAGTATCTAAACATTAAATAATGATTAAATTAGAAAAAGTTAGAGTTAAGAGATGTATTTTTGTTTTGAGTTTGTAGGTGTGATTAATGGTAGGTTCTTAGGTGAGTTTAGAAGAAAAAAAAATTAGATAACTTAATTATTATTGCAAATTAATAATTGTAAAACATACACTTAGCTAGAATAAATAACCTTAAACAAAATCAATTTAATCATATGATTGGTTGAAGTTCATTAAGATATAGGTCATTTTCCTGGTGTTCCTACCTAAGAAGGAATGGAATTGCGGAGTTGTTGGTTTGGATGATCTAACTAACGAGTTAGTATCATCGATTTGATTTCGTGGATTTTATGTTATAGAATGAATTGTATCGATTTAATTGTTGGAAAAAAAAAGCAAAAATGGAATATGAATTTTGAAACTATTTAATAAAAAAACCTGATCATTCTAGATTTTGGTTTCGATTTATAGTTCAGATTAAAAAAAAACGGATTTTAAAATACATCTTCTTAAGAAACTTGAATATGACAACATAATCATGATCTTGTATCGCTAACTATTGCCAAAAATAAACAAAAGCTCTTGAAGAACACAAGATAATAAGAGATTACATCTTTGGTAGTTGAAACCAAACAGAACAAAAATGGAATTGTTTTAAACATGTTTTAGACATTGTTATTGTTCGTGTAATTTCTTATCAGAAAATCGGGTTTGGAAATGTTTTCCTCATACGGAGATACCGTAGTTGCTGATCTTGTTCACTTCCTTCGTCAAAACGTTTCTCTCTTGTTTCATTTCAGAAGCACGATTCGATATCTGAGGTTTAAAACAAGTGAAATATTTCTATTATACAACGTATATAAATGGTTGCTTATTGATTCTAAACTAGCTCAGCTTCTAACTCCAGATCCAGCTTCTATACTCTATCCTAGAAAGGCAAAGAGATGAGTGATACTTACTTGAGAGCGAAATCGAGAAGCTTCTCTTGTGGGCAATTTTTTTAGTACATCTTTCAACATGTATACACAAAATGATGGTGATATATGTCAATAAGCTTTGTTAGGGGGAAAGTTTTCTTCTTTTCAACGCATATCTTTGGTTTCACAGACTCTGGTATAATAACACGGAAAGGTATAAAAAATACCTGCTGCTTGCTTTTCAATCTTATAAGCTGAACTGATCGCACCTCTGATCTGTTTGCCTGCTTGTCTTTGTAAAAGGATGGAGAAAATTAAGATGAGATTCATGTTGATACATATTCAATATACTGATCATGTATTTTGTTAGGATCATAAACATGAGTTTCATCCTTCCTCAATTAACTCATCTTCTGCCACAATTGTAACTCTCTGAAACAATCAAAGTTGTTATATCAAAAATCATAGACTGATGATTGAAGGCTATACTGTATATATACTGAAATAGATGGTGTTCGTTCTGTTTCTTGTGGATGGCTTCATGATGGCTCAGGTATAATTAGTGCGTTGACAGACAGAAGCATGGTAATAAGAACTTGCCCTGTTATATCAAGACAAAACTCACAAATTGACTCTCAAAGAGAACAAAGAAACAACAACACAAATTCAAGGTAATAAAAACTTGCCTGCAGTATCCCACAATCCCAACTTCCCTAAGCTAAACTTCATCAAAAATCACAGTAAAAAGAAGAGAACTTTGAATTAACCGTAGGGAAAGTATTGCTAGTGTAGGAGATTAGAAGACAAGTCTTTTCAATAGTTCCATCGCCGACGGTAAGACACTTAATAAACCTTGAAGCACTCATCTCTCTCTCTTTCCTAAAATCTTCAAACCCTAAAATTCCACAAATTGGAGATTTTTGGTGTATAAAGAGAGAGTGAAGGTTCTTAAAGAGTAAGAAGACAAAGAAATAGCTACTAAAAGTCTTCTCCCAAACTAGAGTCTTCCTAGTTTTTCTTACTCCCCTCACATGCACTTCAATTTCGATTTGGATTGTCGATTTCGATTTCTTCGGTGGTATCGCGAGAGAGATAGAGAGAGATGAGAAGGAGATGAAAAAGAGAGATAGAGAGAGATGCCTTCAACCAATCACCTCTCGCCACGTCACGGGTTTTTAAACCCAAAAATGTTTCTTAATTAAGAAACGTTTCCTACCCATTTTAATTAATTCACATTTATTTTTAATCCAATATTAAAAGAAACTTACTAGTTTACATTTTATGTGTGATTTTATTTTTGTGGAACAATTAGAACAACAAAATTCAATCTAGTTTGTACGATTTACGTGAAGGAAAATGAAGAGTGCAATTTTAGATGACATCAACACTGGTTATGATGTATTCATAATCAGTAGCTTCATAGCAAAGCTTAATCAAATACATATATCAATTACTACTTTTGATATCATCATCTTTTTACCCCAACACGAGGACTTGGGTTATTCATATGCCATTTCCAAAATTGATCACAACCTTTTTATGTTTATTTAATCTCTTATTAATTATTTTTACGAAGATGAATCTTGCCTCGGCGATGGGAACACCTTGTTACGCTCCGATCAATTACTACTACTACTCAACATTCTCATCAAAGACCTTGATGCTGATGACGTCATTGACATTGATCTTCTATCACCTCTTGATCCTCCACCGTTGATTTCCTCTTCATCAAACACTCCTATTCTAAGTTCTCCGATGCCGTTACCGTTACCGTTACTGTCACCATCTCCGTCGTCAACCCCTGTTTTGAGATCATCTTCCATTACAGAAAGACACAGTGAAATTCTCCGACCACCATCGATGTTGTTCTCGTCTTCTCCAGCTGGAAACAATTGCAGCCTAACCTCTGCTTCTTCTTCTTCCTCATCTCTTTCTTGTTCATCTCCCACGCCATTAACGGCCAGCTTGAGGTTGTCTTTACTTGAGTTGGAGAGAACAGGGGATCGACAGAGAGGACACGTAGAATGAGAAGACAACCACATATCTATACACTCTACATGAAACCCATGTCCGCAATTTCTCAACTTTCTTCCAATATCTCCGACTTCCCATAAACCAAGACATATCACACACTCTTCTTCTTCTTTTTCTTCGTCTTCTTCTTCTTCTTCTTCTTCTTCTTCTTCTTCTTCTTCTTCTTCTTCTTCTTCTTCTTCTTCTTCTTCGTAAATGAATAAAGGAATCGAAGAAATTACTGAAGAATCCAAACCTTTGTCGACGTCGTTTGTAGCAGGAACAGAGACTCCTCCATCGAGGGGAACAGAAGGTATAATTCTAGTTGTCGTCACAGTTCTTCTCTGGTTTCTTCTTCGTCTCTGGCGATGTCTAACGCCGTCGAAATCTTGGTAAGAAGTAGACCAGAAAAAACGAGCGTAGAAATGGAGAAGCAAGACGAAGAGAACGACTAAGAGGAGGAAGACGAGAGCAGCTAAGAGAACATTGGAATTGTACGAAGATAAGATCTTAAGGAAGCTTGAGAAACCGCTTCTCACACCCATTGAGCTTTCTTCTTCGCTCATCACAGGTTAAAGAGATTTTTCTTTTTCTCTATTGAGTCAGCTATAACGATTTCTTTGTTTATTGGAGTGTTAACTATATAAGTATGTGTGTAATGTAAAAGTTTATAGTATAGGGAAAATCAAAAAGACGCATAAAGGCTATAAAAATATATAGATAACAAAAAGAAAATGAATATTTTTCTTTTATTTATAAACCCCCAAAATAAGGATATTTGATTAACAATAATTTTATAGATTTTAAAATATTGATAGAAACTATATTCTTGAAACATTTTTATCATACAAAAATTTAATTTTTATCATGTGATTAAATGTCCGTTTTTTTTTGCTAAAATTTGATTTTATATCAATGGTATTATATGATATGATAAAAAGTTTTGACTTTAAGAAATGAATAAGATATTATTGATCTAAGTGCTAACAAAACATATATTAAAAATAAATTTAGGATAAAAATATGTAGTAAATGGAATACATGAGTAATCATTGATTGAAATATTGATGAAATGTGATGTGTAGAAAGTACTTGGAGGAAAAGTAGTGGGGCTTTGTCTTATAGTGAGTAGGTTTGTTTATGTGTATTTCAATCTCTTTAACTAACTATATTCTAGTATAAGTATTCTATACAATATAGTTTCAATACATCATGTAATCTTACAACATATCTCTTATATTGTCATTTTGTAGAAAAATGACTCATAATACGCATTACAATATTATGTTAAATATTAATTCCATTTTAACTAAAATTTTGTGACTAGTGATTATTTTGAAGAGTTGTTTGGAATGTTATTAGGAATGATATGTAAACCAAACTTTTTTTGGGTTGAATATATAATCCGAATTTTTAAATCTATATTGTTGTGGATTATGTGATTTTCCAAAATCAAACTGAGTGAAAAACACAATGTATAAATGAATGTAACCACTTGATCCAGTTGTTTAGTGTTATTTCTCATGCCTTACATTTTCTATAATATTTTCTTATAATCAACATAAAATTGGGGAAGAGTCGAAAGAACTATAGTGGCAGGAATGAATAATACCAAAAAAGAAAAGAAAAAAAGAGAGTAGATAATTGAGGTCACATGAAAGGTAGCTTAGAAAAGAAGGCAAGTAGTAAAAGAAGGGAAGAAATGACGTGAACATAAAGCAAAAGTAGAAGACGAGGAACGCTATCCAATTTTTATCAATACACGTTCTCTTTTTATATATTTCAACACATCCATCCACCAATATGCTCTTAATCTGATCAAACTTGTAAATCTGTATTAGTATTTATTGACTCGTCAAGGCCATGGAGTCTACCCAAAACAATGAACCTAATCCCGATTAATTATAAACTTATAATGGTCAAACATGTGAGTAATTATGAAATAATTTGAGATATAAGTGTATGAGAGTACTTGGTGAGTAGCATAATAATTGTAAGAAATAATAGGTGTAAGAAAATGACTTTGATTGAAATTGGCAGTAATGGAAATAATAAGAAATGTAGCTGGGACGGGGAGTGAGTGAGGCATTAGAGTCTAAAACAACTTTATTGACCAAAAGTCAAAATCTTCTTTCCATACAATAAGGATTGAAGTTGCAGAACTTCCAAACAGCACCTACTCCTTATTTTCTGCCTTTCTTTTTCCATCTTCCAACCATTTAGCCTCTTTTCTTTCTTTTTCACCTATTTTGTTTTTGCCCATCTTTTCATTTGCATTCATAAAACCTATTATTTCTTTTGGTAGACAAAATTCATTTCATTCCCTGAAATTTAAGTTTTATGAGACGAGGTTATACAAAAACATTTTCTTAGTCCAATTATCTACTACATTATATCTATATTTTATGTACTCAAAACTAAATTTAATAGCAGGTGACCTTTAATCTAATAGCATGTGTTAAGTCTATTAAAGGCAGACGTGCTTGTACATTCAGGGGTCAAGTCTTACTGTTTACATAATATAAGAACTTGACTAATGGGCCGGCCAGTTGTAATCCAATATTGGAAAACAAACTAAGGGTGGTTTATTGAAGGACTGATTTTAATGAATTTAGAAATTCTTATAATATTTGAAAATTCGTGTAGAATCCTAAGATTTTAAAACCATACATAAAAGATTTAAAAATAAAAAAAGTAGATTTAAAATTAAACAAACTAGATTTTAAATCATACCAACTGGATTTTAAAATCAAATCTAAATAATATATAACCGTAAAGTTACAATTTAATTATAAGGAAAATTTTCTTGATTATAAACACGAATGTATGAGAAAAAATGACCATGTAAATTACAATTTCTGCACAATAGAATCCAAAAGAGTTACAAAACATGTTCTATATTCATAAGCACAGAAATAGACATGTGGATATGACACAATCATTCTACTAGTAGCTCCAGACAAGAACTCAAAGCTAATGTATCAAATATTAAGAACGTCAGCGAATTTAGCTAATGTTATGTTTTTATTACTAATGTTGAAAAGTCCAGTGGTTGGGGAAACATATTAGTGGTTGCTCAAATTGAGATCAAACTTCAAGCTGAACCATATATGTGTTACGGTACTTAAATCCATAACTTTGAATAAGGTGTGATTTTAATTAGTATTTCTAAATGACTTAACTAATAACACATGATTTTGAATGAGGATTTTAAAATCGTTGATTAAATAATACATTATTTGAATAAAGATTTTAAAATCAACGTTTTTTTTGGTCGGAAAAAGGGGAGAAAGTCCTCCCCAAACTTTATTATATTAACTTAAAGAAACATAACTAAGAAATACAAATCCTCCTCAAACTTGCCTCACTATTCTTATCGGCATCAAGTAAAAAAGCTAAAGACAATGGAATTGAACTAAAAAAATGATAACCTAACGGTAAGTCAAGAGCATAGTTAGAAAGCTCATCCGTAAGACGATTTGCCACTCTATGCACATGCAAAATCTGGACTCTTCAGTCTTTTCTCAGAAAGCTATAGCACAATTGTACTATATCATTGATGCCTGTCTCAAAGAAGCCGATAACTATTTGTGAGTTTATTTCCACCACCACTTGACTTACCTGCCTTTCCCATGCAATAAACAGTCCATAGTATAAGCCCTAAAGTTCCGCAAGCGGTACAGAACAAGAGCCAATATTCAATGCGAAACCAAAAACCCAATCACCCAAAATCTATGCACATACAAAATCTGGACTCTCCAGTCTTTTCTCAGAAAGCCGTATCACAATTGTACTATATCATTGATGCCTGTCTCAAAGAAGCCAACAACTATTTGTGAGTCTATTTCCACCAGCACTTGCCGAACCCACCTTTCCCATGCAATAAACAGTCCATAGTATAAGCCCTAAAGTTCCGTAAGCGATGCAGAACAAGAGCCAATATTCAATGCGAAACCACAAATCCAATAACCCAATTCACTTTGAAGAACACCACCAGCCGTTGCAGGACTACCTCTTGAGGTTCCATCTATGTTTAATTTAACCCAACCTTTCTTTGGAGGAGTCCATACAATTCTCCTTTCAATTCAATTTGGCTTTGACAAGGATGTGAGTATCGATTTTGTATGTGCCAGCCAAGATTTAACACTTTTGCCCTTAAGGAATTGCGTACGATTCTGACACTTTCAGTCTGAATTGAAAACATTACAACATCTCCAACGCCAAGCCCACCAAAGTGATGTTGAAAAAGTAATCTACCATGGGCTGAATTCGTATGTAGTATCAATACAAAGGTTAGGGAATAACCAATACTTGAGTGGCGCTATAAAGAAGGTCCTTTCTCGGCTAGGAACAAGGCGATCCCATAATTCTTTCATTTCTGGACAATCTCAAAGTAAATGGAGTAACGATTCTTCTGCAGCTCGGCAATTCGGGCATAAAGCCGATTCAGTGATGTGTCAACATCTTCTTTCAAGGTTCGTCATGATTGCTTGATGATACACCATCCAAAAGAAAACTCTTATCTTCTCCGGTACCTTTACTTGCCATATTCGAGTAAAAAATACGGACAAGTCAGGTCTTGGTGTAGGATCTTGTGTGATCAAATGATAAGCCGAAGAAACCGTGAAAGCTCCACTCTGGGTTCCTTTCCAAGATATTCTATCCATCACACATGTAACCTTATCCACAACCAAAGCTCGTAGTTGTAGAATAATATCCTTAAACACATATGGACTTATCAGATCAAATCACCAACCAGATTGACTTAGCCATAAATCTCTCACGGACAACGACCTAGACGAGTCAGGTAGTGATCGCGTAACTTGTAATAGTAGTGGTGTGTCTAGTTACCATGTATCTGTCCAAAAAAAATATTAGAACTACAACCAACAACCCATTGTAGTCCTTGGTTCACAACATTCTTTAATCCAAGCACAATACTCTTCCAAATTATTGAACCTTGTCCTGAACGATGGAGCCAAGAAAATTCCAAACTTGTATCGATATGATACTTACTACGGCGGATACAAGACCATAGACTCGAGCTATCATGTAGTTATCGCCATCCTACTTTAGAAATCATTGCCATGTTCATATTTTTTTCTTTCCGAATGCCCAAACCCCCTTCAATCTTGGGTTTATATACCATGTCCCACTTGACTAGGTGTTGTTTCCTTTGCTCTGCGGTAGAACCCCATATGAACTGTCGAGAGATTTTATCCAACTTCTTAAGCGTGAAAGCCGGTAACACAATTATACTCATATAGTGAATTGGGATAGAAGTCAATACCAATCGTGTTAAAGTTATACGACCCGCAAGGCTTAAAAATCTTCCTTTCCATCCTGCAAGTCTTGATGATATCCTTTCTAGTACATCACCAAAGGTATCCTTATTGACTCGTTTGTGAAGAACTGGCATTCCCAAGTATTTACCAAGGTCTTTAGTAGCCTTAATAACACTTGCAGCACTAATTTGATTTCCCAAATCATGACTCACATTCTTGGAAAAAAAGATTTTAGATTTCTTTAAGCTAACATTCTCTCCAGACGCATTACAAAAACGCTCTATTACACTCTTAATGACTTGAATTTGTTGTACTTAAGCTTTGGCAAAGAGGATTAGATCGTCCGTAAACACTACATGAGAGAGTTTTGGTCCTCCACATGATAGCTTTATTGGTTTCCAGTCCTGTGATGCTACAGCGAAGTCAATCTGGTGACAAAGTCTCTCAATACAGAGAACATATAAGTAAGGCAAGAGTGGATCTCCCTGTTAGAGACCTCTTGAAGGGTGAAAGGGATTTGTTTGTTCTATATTCCACAATATCCTTATTCCTGGCCCCGACACGCAACTAACAATCCATTATATCCATGAGTCCAAAAACTGAGCTGCCTGCAATGTATAACAGAGGAAAGCCCAGTTAATGCGATCATATGCTTTCTAAAGATCTAACTTTAAGAGCATCCAACCCTTTCTTTCTTTTTTCTTACGCATGTAATGGACCGCTTCCTGAACCACAACAATGTTATCAATGCTCATACGCCCCGGGAGAAAGTTCGATTGGGCCAGTCCAATAATCTTCATCATAATGGGCTTCAATCTCATAATCATCGCCTTAGTTATGGTTTTGAATAGTACATTACACAAGCTTATGGGTCGCTGCTTGATACTTTCAGGTTGCAAAACCTTTCCAATCAGGACCAATAGCGCATTATTCATGCAAACAGGTAAATTACTTGTGCGGAAGAACTCAAGAGCAAATCGTATAACCGATTCTCCAAAAACATCCCAGTTTGATTGGTAAAAGATAGGTTGAAATCCATCCATCCCTAGAGCTTTATATCTATTCATACTCTGAACTGCTTTCTTTATTTCAAGACCTGTAAACTCAACCTGTGGGATATAGATACAATGCGGAAATATCATCTGACAAGCGTATAAGTCTTTGTAAAAGTCCAAGGCCATTCTCTCAAGCTCAGTGGGATCAGAGATCCAAACACCCTCTTCATTTTTCAGTAACTCAATCTTGTTTCTTCTTCTACGTAACTATAGAGGTATGGAAAAAATTTGTATTACGGTCATCAAACGTCACCCATTTCTCTCTTGATTTTCGGTATCATAATATTTCTTCTTGCACTAAGATCACATCTAGTTCCCTCACAAGCTCTTTCTCCTGGTTAAGTAAAATAGATGTCGAATTCAGATCTATCAAACCTTGAACTTCAACAATTCTCTTCATCACTTTGTCTTTACGCCTATTAATATCTCCAAACACTTCTCTATTCTATTTCATTAAATTTCTGTCCAATTTATTTAAAGGTAGAGGAGTATAAGGATTTGCATCCCATGATGCCTTGAGAAGCTCCTTAAACCTGAGTGTGTAAGCCATGCCGCCTCAAAATGGAAAAGCTGACAAGATAGATTGCTTGCAGTAGTCGGGTTCAGCTAAATAAACAAGGGAGCATGATCCAAAGCTAAGAAAGGCAAGTGAGAAACTATCTTTTTTGAATTTCGATACGTGCAATTCCCTCCATACTAGAGGATATTCTTATATTTTTTTGGACACAAAATACTGTCTCAATTCATCCTATTTTATCAGATCTGGGATGTAATATGGTTCCGTAGCTGCTGGTTGTGAAGTATGGAAGGAGATCAGATTTTTGCCTCGGGCTAGTGCATCCTTAATTGAGCATAACAAAAATTTTTGTCTAACCGTTTTGCTACAGAGTTGTTCCCTCACAGCCCCACCTCAAAGTAAAACGATTACCACAAAAACCCATATCAACCAGACAGTGTTCGTTGATCCATCGTCCAAAATCAAGAGAATCTGATGATAATCTACCATTACCTCATGTGCGTTCATCAAGTCAAATGAACGTATTAAAATCCCCACTAATCATGACTTGTTCCTCAATCGGTTTAATAATCTATGATAGCTCCTCCCAGAGTCCACAATGCCGTGAAGCTGTTGGAGTAGCATAAACTGCAATCACGTGTACGGTTCCCATACCCGAGACCACCTTAGCATGAATAAACTGGTCTGAGGTCTCCAGTATAGAAATCACATCCACGCTAGCCCTCCATAGTAACCACAATCCTCCCCTCTGACCAATAACATCCACTCTGTGTGAGTGATCAAAAGCTGACCTTGACAAATATCTCGAGCGCGGTCACCACCCACATGAGTGTCAAAAAGAGCCAGTACATCCACATTAAAAAAATCAGCAAGTAACAAATCGACCTACGGAAAGTGGGTTTGTTTGCCCCCCGAAAATTCCAAAAGAGACAATTAATCATCAGAACAATCTGTTAGTAGAAAACAACTACCGGGAAATCCCGTTATGTACTAGATGATGCTGAGGCATCATCTTTAGTTTCCATTTGCATCAACCTAAGAAGAGAATGCTCTGTACTAGATTTGTCCCTAGACAGCTCACACTTAGGACTGCTAGTATAAAAAGAAGATTTAAAAGCAACACGAATCCCTTGATCCACACTAAACACACCACCGGGTCAGCTAACATCTCTACTCTCTATTCACAATCTTTTTCTAGATTCAGACAATACCAGTTCACATGGTGCCACACCAAAAATCAAGCAGCACGTGTTGATGGTTTCCTCGAAATGTGATTGTTCTTACTCCCATTCATGCATCTCTCTTTTCCTAGACCTCCATCGCTCTTTTCCAATGTACCATTCTCTTCAACATCCTTTATACTACTAAACACCGAATAGTAACTGATTTCTCTCTATATGTATCCTTCACCACATTCTCTTTATTTCTCCTAATAGCTTGCAAGACACTCACCATCGGGTCTGATTCCGAAACCTTAGTTAAACCCATAAATCTGTTAGAGGAAGGAGTAATCACCGAAGGTGACACATTAGACACATCACCCAATGGCTGTCTCTGATTATTAGATACGTTTGTGCTAGCAGCCTTGCTCTTCGTCTCTCCACTTTTCCCTTTTCGACCCCCTCTTTTCACCAAGGTAAAATCCTCGTTATCTCTCGGAACTACAACGACAGTACTTGGGGAGGAAGGCACATCGATCTTAGATCCACTTTCTACTTCTTTTGGTGCTTGCGGGCATGCTTGCATTGTGTGTCCATAAATTCCGCATCGAGAACATATATTAGTTAAACCCTCATAAGACACCATGAATCGATCACCATTCACTACAATCGATCCTTTGAGGGGCCTCGAAAGATCTACTTCAACACAAATTCTAGCAAAGCGGCCTCTCATAAAGTGAAGTGTGTTATCATCAACGGTGATAGGTTTTCCAATTCCACTTGCTATTCCCAAGAGAATTTCATCATGATAAAGGTCAACTGCTAAGCGTTCAACATGAGTCCACACCGGGGTCGTATGAATATCATGCTGAGATGGATCAAAAGATGCCATTCAGGATTAAGACAGAAGGTAACTCCCAATCATTCTCCAAGGTTCCCTTGTTAAAGCCACAAGATAGTCATGTTCAGAGCCAAAACGTACAACAAAGAAATTTTGTGGAAGATCTATAACCGACATCTCCCCTGAAGGCTTCCATAACTCATGAAGTTTCTTATACATGACAGCAATGTTCACGCTACGACCCAACACCTTCACATACTTACATTGATTGTACAATGCATTCATTTCTTGAATCATATCTTCCCCAATCAAAACTACAACCTCAACATCCTGACCTTGCAGGAATTCATCCCGTAACCTATTCCACACGAAATCCCTTGAAACCCTAGATACTGGTAACGAACCACCACTAGCCCTATAATCTGCGACTTTCCGAGCCCATGTCAGTGGAGGAATCGGCGAAACACTCCCAACATCGGCTTCAATCATAGAATCATCTTCTCCAATTTCAGCAATAACCCTAGCGTTAATCCTACTCGAATCGTATTTTACCCCACCCGATTTCAGAAAATCCCAAGGGGGTTTTCCTTATCCGGTGGCTCAATCATTATATCATTACGTATATCCGCACTGATTACCCTCGTCTCGCTCATCGCTTCATAAAGCCATTTGTTTTTCTAAACACATGATTTTATAAAAATTTACAAACCCATTAAAATTCATCCTCCAATAAACCCTCCTAAATTTAATAAATATTGGTTTATTTAGTTTGATTGTCCCAAATTTGAATTTTTAAAATTTATTTGGCATACAAATTCTTCTATTAGTTAGAGTATTACAACAATTTAGTTAGGTTTTGAGTTATATGTATTTTTTTTTGGTCATTTTGAGTTATATGTATTTATGTTTGGTTTGAATTTTTCTAGGCCCTATTATTAATAGGAACAATTATAGTACTTGACCACAAAGTACAATTATTGTATCTACAAAATAGTTAGCTCTTGCATCAAGTTAAATAGTTACCTATCACATATCCACGTACTAGTAGTAAATTATGAAGATACAAAGATGCAATAAAATACATACAAGTATAGGAGAGATGCTATTTGAAGGTCAGAGGCAGGAACAGCTCATAAGTTGCCTATAAATACAATTCTGGACAGAAAAAAAAAAAGTAAATGGTGAGGGGATGGATAGAGAAGGGCTTATAAAACACATGGTTAATTTTGTGGTGGACCCGTTTGTATTACGGGTTTTAGGGTCCATACAAATTTGTTGAAACCTGATTAAATACAAATATTTGACTGTTATTATTCCCGCTCTGCCACAATTCTGATTTCGTATTGGATTTGCTCGAATTGGGTTGATTGATAAGCGAGCCGAACATAAAATAACTAGTGAGGAGCTACATTACACAAAAGGAAAACTATAATATTAAAGTCAAAACGACCGCAGAAAGGGACCGTGCATTAGTCAAAACACACGTATAGATGCTGACAACCCAACTTAGTTTAGTGCTCACTTCTGTTTTCTTCTCTTCTTCATTCTCCTTTCTTTCTTTCTCTAACTTCGCAGGGCTTTCTTCTTCATTTTTCATATCTTTAACTGAAAGATTCTCTAGTAAACCAGCAGCCTCGTCACCTTCTTCGGTCTCTTTCCCTACTTGCTGGCTTTCAGCTATTTCATTGAACTTTTCCATAAAAGTTTTGCAATCTGTTGATACAATACTATCAGTCACTTGAAAATTTAACAACAAAGAGTCAACGCAGACAGCAAACAAGTGGTAAAGAGCTATGTGTAATACCCACACTTGGTAAATCCGTAAAAGCACGAGGTGTGGAATGTGAATACGGTACAAAGGGACGAGCCAAACTTGGGCATTTGGTTTAGATGAGTTGAGAATGGGCATTGGAAACCCAAGAAATGAGAAAGAGCATGAAAAACCATGAAAAACGAGTTAAGGAAGGATTTTTAGGGCAAAAATGATTTTCGGACAGCTTGGTCGGATCGGACAGATCTGGTTGGATCGGACAGCTTGGTCGGATCGGACAAGTCTGGTCGGATCAGACAGTCTGGTCGGATTGGACAAGTCTGGTCGGATCAGACAGCTTGGTTGGATTGGACAGGAACGGTCGGATTGGACAGCTTGGTCGGATCGGACAGGAATGGTCGGATCCGATAGCCTTGTCGGAACGGACCAGTCTGGTCGGAACAGACTGCACGAACTGCGTGGATCGCACGCGCCAGTCGGTTCGGACAAAATATGTTCGGATCAGATGGAAATTGTGGTTCGATGTGATAAGCTTGGTTTGGACACGAATTAGGCTAGGTTTG